>BQNB010028186.1:1980-56907 GCA_026074375.1 Tanacetum coccineum | reverse complement strand
TCACAACGCCTACACCCGTAGGGTCACTGAACAACAAAAAGTAGCTTGTCTTATGCTGGTAAGCATGAACCCCGAGATCCAAAAGAACTTGGTGGACCGACCAGCGTTTGAGATCCTACAAGAACTAAAAACTATGTTCCAGCAGGAGGCTGAGCAAGAATTGTTTGAAACTGTCAAGGCATTTCATGCTTGCAAGCAGGAGGAGGGGCAATCTGTTAGCACCTATGTAATGAAGATGAAAGCCTACTTGGATCAGATGGAGCGTCTTGGCTATCCCATGCCTCTAGTCCTTGGGGTGAACATGATTCTTACTTCAGTCTCAAAGGATTATGACCAATCCATGCAAAATTATAACATGCACGACATGGGGAAGACTATACCTGAACTGCATGCCATGCTAAAACTTGCAGAAAAGGGTATACCCAATAAAACTCATGTTGTCCTAGCTATAAGGCAAGGTCAAATCCAGAAACCTAAATCGCAAGCACGAGGCAAGGGAAATCAAAGAGGCAAGGGAAATTGCAAGTTGGCTTATGATCCCAAGCACAAGATCCCCCCACCTACTAAAAAGGAGCATCCTGCTAAGGGCACTGAGTGTCACCACTATCACAAGACTAGACACTGAAAGAGGAAATGTCCTCTATATTTGGCAGAGTTAAAGAAGAACAAAGCCAGTGCATCTGGCACATCAGGTATCTTCACGATAGAATTGTTCTCATTTCCTAAAAGTAATTCCTGGATTTATGACACTGGTTGTGGCACTCACATTTGTAATACAATCCAGGGGCTTAAAGGATATCAGAAGTTGAATAAAGGAGCTTTGGAACTGTATGTTGGCAATGGAAACACTGCAGCTGTCGAAGCTATAGGGAGCTTTGATCTTATCCTCCCTAGTGGAATGATTCTTGTATTAGACAATTGTCATTTTTCCCTTACTATTAAAAGAGGGGTTATTTCACTTTCATGTTTATGGGATAATGGTTTTCGTCATAAATTTATAGATAATGTTGCTATTTCAGTTTCTAAGGATAATACAGTTTATTTTAATGCTTTTCCATGCGATGGCATTTTTGAAATTGATATGCATAATCATATGTCCAATGAACATTCTATTTATACATGTAGCAACAAGAAAACCAAGCACAACTTGGATTCTACTTTTCTATGACATTGTTGTCTTGGCCACATAAACAAGAAACGCATTGAGAAGCTACAACACAATGGGCTCCTTGAGTCAATTGATGATGAATCTTTTGACACATGTGTATCCTGTATATTTAGTAAGATGGTAAGAAAACCTTTTACTCACGTAAGTGAAAGAGCTGATGATCTACTTGGAATCATACATAGTGATGTATGTAGACCATTTAGAACCATATCTAGAGAATGTGCTAACTACTACGTTACTTTTACTGACGACTTTAGTAGATATGGTTATGTTTACTTGATTAAACATAAACATGAAATTTTTGAAATGTTCAAGACTTTCCAAAACGAAGTAGAAAATCAACTCGGAAAGACTATAAAAGCACTTTGATCGGATCGAGGAGGCGAGTATTTAAGTCAAGAGTTTCTAGATCATCTAAGGAGTCGTGGGATCATCTTACAACTCACTTCTCCCTATACGCCACAACACAATGGTATATCGGAAAGGAGAAATCAAACTTTACTTGATATGGTTTGATCCATGATGAGTATAACTACTTTGCTAATGTCCTTTTGGGGCTATGCTCTAGAGTCTGTTGCACGCATACTTAATATGGTTCCAACAAAGAAGGTTAATAAGGCACCATACGAAATGTGGCATGGGAAAGTCCTGAATCTGCCTTACTTGAAGTCTAGGGTTGTGAGGCGCTAGTTAAACGAGACACGCCAAACAAACTTGAGTCCAGATCTATCAAATGCATCTTCATAGGATACCCAAAGGAAACAATGGGTTACTACTTCTACTACCCACTTGAAAACAAAATTTTTGTAGCTCGTTATGCTAAGTTTTTTAAGACACGTCTCATATAGCAATAAGCAAGTAGGAGCACCGTAGACTTTGATGAAATTCAAAGTGAAGATGCACAACCTTCTGAGAACATTAGCCTACATCAACATGAGGTCGAACTCGACACTGTAGAACCTCAAACTAATGTAATTCCCGTTCGTAGATCCGCAAGGATACCTCAAGCACCTGAACAGTATAGTTTCTATATCGATCCTGAGGAACATGAGTTAGGAGATCATAGGGAACCTCCTAACTATTGAGCTGCATTATCAGATCTTGAATCCAAAAAGTGTCTTGAAGCTATAAACGCGGAAATGCAATCCATGAAAGACAACCAAGTTTGGAACTTAGTTGATCTTCCTCCTAATTGTAAGACTGTTGGGAGTAAATGGCTCTTCAAGAAGAAGAACGATATGGATGGTAATATACATACCTATAAAGCTCGTCTTGTAGCAAAAGGTTTCACTCAAACCTACAGGGTTGACTATGAAGAAACCTTCTCGCCTGTTGCAGACATAAAAGCTATTAGGATTCTCATAGCCATAGCAGCGTATTATGACTATGAGATTTGGTAAATGGATGTCAAAACCGCCTTCTTAAATGGTTACCTAAACGAAGACGTTTATATGGTGTAACCTAAGGGGTTTGTGAATCATAAGCATCCTAGACGAGTATGCAAGCTTCAAAGATCCATTTATAGACTTAAGCAAGCTTCTAGGAGCTGGAATAAGAGATTTGATGAGGAGATCAAAAAGTATGGTTTCACTCAAAATTCTGATGAGCCATGTGTATATAAAAGAGCTAGTGGAAGTATCATCGTCTTCCTAATATTATATGTCAATGACATATTACTCATGGGAAACAACATTCCAATGCTACCAGATGTAAAATCCTGGCTTGGAAAATGTTTTGCCATGAAAGACTTAGGTGAGGCAGCATACATTCTAGGAATCAAAATCTATCGAGATAGATCAAGGCGATTGATCAGTTTAAGCCAAAATGCATACATTGACAAAATCTTGAAACGATTTAATATGGATACTTCCAAACGTAGAACTATTCCAATGCAACCCAATGTAGACTTGAGAAAATCTTAAGGTCCCTCCACATCGGCATAGGTGAAGCGAATGAAAGGAATACCTTATGCTTCAGCTGTAGGCTTTATCATGTACGCTGTGAGGTGCACTAGACCTGATGTAGCGTTCTCTCAGAACCTAACGAGTAGATACCAACAGAATCCCGGCAAAAGTCACTGGACTGCTGTAAAGAACATACTGAAGTATCTTAGAAATACTAAAGATATGTTTCTTGTTTATGGTGGTGATTCCACAACTGAGCTTGGTGTTACTTGCTACACCGATGCTAGTTGGGAGACTGATCGGGATGACCTTCGATCTTAAACGGTGTTTGTCTTCGTGATGAACGGAGGCGCTGTTGATTGGAAAAGTTCTAAGCAAAGCACTACCGCAATGTCTTCTATGGAAGCTTATTACATAGCTGCTGCTGAAGCTTCAATAGAAGCTATTTAAATACGTAAATTCATTTCTGGGCTTGGCGTTGTCCCTATCATTGATAAACTTATGGATATGTACAGTGACAACACAGGTGCCATTACCATAGCTAACGAACCTGGTGTTCAAAAGGGTTCCAAACATTTTTAAAGAAAATATCATTTTATTCGTGGAGTTATTCAAGAAGGTGATATTTGAATTCTCAAAGTTCATACGGATAACAACTTAGCTGATCCTCTTAAAAAACTAATGCCTTGCACCAAACATGTTGAGCATGCTAGGAGCATTGGACTTAGACTAGCTGGTAGTTTCATGTAAATCTGCTTATTTTAGTATTTGAATGATTGGGATGTAAAATAGTTTTATTTCATATTGAACTAGCAGTACTAACTTTTGTACTAGCAGTAGTAACTACTTAGTATATATTCAGTCTTCATTTCTGAGCAGTCTTAACTTCTACTAGCAGCAGTAACTTTATACTAACAGTACTAATATATACTAACAGTAGTAACTATAGTAGTAACTTTTATACTACTAGTACTAACTACTTAGCATAATTTTCGTTAGTATCACCAACAACACTAAGTTATGCTTGACAACACTAATATATACCTGAGCAGCGGTAACTCTAAGAATATCTTGAAGTATTTTAATCCCAACAAAAATCACGAACAACAACACAACAAACACAATACATTACATTAAAAACGATCCTTATCAAAATTCACCTTCACTCTTAATGGCTATTACTGAATTCAATAACTACGGGGTTATAGTACGATGGTACTTATTTGGGATTGAAGTAATCTTTCACGGGGAGTGTACTTATTTCGTCTTTGATTTTCTATACAACGAAGATGACTTGTTCGGGCATATGCAGTTTGTGATGAAGTCTTGATGTATATAGTTATACCTGATGTAAGGAGTTACATTGTAGTACTCACGGGTTATAGCTATCACTTTAAGGAGATACATTGTAGTACTCAGTGTCTCACGTAGTTGAGGAGATTTCAAGTGGTGATGTATTTTTTGTATACTTTTGGGTGAGTATATGGTACTCAGAGATTTGAACCATTAAAATGAGATGTTTAAGAAACTATCCTCATATGTTTTTGGGGGCATTGGCGTGTTGCTAGACGCTAACCTTTTGCATGAACAATAACTTGATTTAATATAAACGTGCGCAAGTGGGATCTGTCGGATATGCTCGTGTCATAATAAATAGTTATATGGCTAGACACATGTGAGCCTATGAGAGGGTCACACACATATACACTGAGGTACCATTTTATATATCGTGTCTATTGTATTTACAGTATATAAATAACCTACGTAACTCGAGATCAATATTGGGCTAGTGTACTATATTTATTGGACTTGAAAAGTTTAAGAAAGCCCACAAACACCCATATGGGTGGCCGGTCTATAGAGAAGAAAAAGGGGATAAGATCAAGCTATTTATGGTAAATGAATTAGTGATAACATCTCATTTATTTTGATTGATTTTGATTGACAAAATTAGAGACATTCTCTCCTCTTTTCTCTCTATATAATACGGAACACAAACACATACAGCATATGTGTTTTTGTTTTCTTGATCCAACTTTTGTATCTTGTTCATTCAAAGGTGTTTTACAAGGGTACGGGGTTAAGACTAGCATCTATTAGGTATACAAGGAAGTGTAGTGTGGATACATCATAGAGGTGATCTCCATTGATCACTTGGTTTCATTGGAAGTGTTGTGTTAAGGTGAAGGTCACCATTTGATTCTACCGATCATGCTACAAAGGTACTGCTTTTCTTGTTTTAACTTTGATTGATCATATGACTCTATAGATCTGTTGATAGGTGTTTGTTCCGTTGCGTTTAATATTTGTTTATATTATAATCTTTTAATTCGGCACCTATAAAATACCCCTACACTTGGGATTTGCTTACCCTCAAGCAAATGGGCTTTTCTACCTAGACAATAGCAATATGAGGGTCATTTAACCTACTCTTTAAAAGTATTTTACAACACAACCTTCTAGACCTTGTAATTAAAAGCATGGAAAGCATACACTAGCACCTCACATAAGTGTTTGGGGATTCTCTCTTTCACTCGGGTGTATAATAAAATATAACATAATGGGGAAACGGAAAATCAACACTCATTACCTGTCATAGCATATAAATTACCATGGGCTTGGTAAATGGATACAAACGCCACGGCTGGGCGCAAGCATTATTCATTACTATTTAAGAGGTCTTTTAAAGGTTGTGGGGTGTAGGTGTAAGATAACATATAATGGAAATGAAAACGGATGGGATACATTTGGGTGGCTTTGGGTGAATTTGGAGTGAAGGTTATCTAACTTATTTAATACGAATACATGCTGGTTTAGTTGCTAAGCCAAGACTCGGATGAAGATATACAAACTTTACATCAATCTCTTTCTTTTTCTTTTCTTGACTCTAATATAAACATAAACATAAGCAAATGGCAGCCCATACATTTTTTATATACATTTTTTTGGTACACTTTTGCTCTGCCATTGCTCTGCCACAACTCTACACTTGAACTTTTACATACTCGATTATTTACAATCTAACCAATGACCCAATTTGAGGTGGATCAAAATAACATGGAGATCATCTAACAAACATATAGGGGTATTGATTTAACTTTTCTTCCCTATTCTTCCGCGAAATAAATACTACCATGAATCCTAATCGTCCCAAAATAGTATTTACAAGGATAAGGACTTAGCAACCGTGTACTCAAATAATTAACTTGGGTTAAAACAATAATGTACTAAAGGTGAGTACATATAAGGTAGGCTAAGGCGATTTGGGTGTAACGATTGGTTCAGGGGTTAACAATGCTCTTCATTAATAATCTGGAATCCACCAGAAAATTACAAGAACCGTGAAAATGATAGGCTCGGAGGGTTGTACTAGAGGTATCCTGCACTAAAAATAAGTGCATGGCAAGGGTGTGGGATAGTTATATGATCGGTGTGACCATCATAACAATTACAGGTTTAAAACATGAGTTAATCCTAGTGCCTCTTACCTTGCAAATTCTAATACTCACTATGCGGTCTTGGGATGCATCACAAAAACAAATTCTAGAATTTAATATACTACCAATACACTCATATAATTTAATACCAATCTCAATGTTCCAGAAAAGGTGACTAAGATCATACGTACACATCCGTCACGACGAAATAGACACATATGTCTGCATTCAAACCTTAACTCAAAATTGCTAAAGGTAGAATCATCTTAGTTATCGATAATGGATACCCGAATTCCTATAGATCTAAAGGCGAACCTTACCTTTTTGGGGTGGAATTCTGAGGGTTTTTATGCTAGTCATATAAATTCCTATCCATGAGACGCTATTAATACTTGGTTTTTGTCGCTATGTGTCATAAAAAAATTTAAACTTTGGTCAAAATTACCTTTTTATGCTATGTTTCGATATATTACCCATCATTTTAAGAAACAAAGCAAATGGCAGATGAATGAATAGTTTCTAAGGCTTATTTCCCCCTACACTTAAGTTGAACATAGTCCCCAATGTTCTATAGAAGTACTCGTAAAAACGAATAAAGGGAAAAGAAAATAAGTAAAAGAAAGTGGTACTCCTTTGGTTGCTCAATAATGGAGAAGAAACATGCGATAACTGGTTAAATCGTCCTCCAAGAATCGTCTAATAAAACTTTCTAAGAACTTCCAAGCCTCTTCTCATCAAATATAACCTGTAATCAAAGACAAAGACAACTACACCAAGCATAAAATCGGCGGGATAGATACATATACAACAAGAATTTAGGGTTTCGACTCTACGAAAGCAGTAAAGATAGGATGAGAGTAATGATATAATCATAGGTTTTTCTGCATGTTTACAAAAGAATTACATATTTTAAATGATGCACATTTTATTTTTTAGGAATATTAGAAAAAAATTCGAATTTTTACATAGCTAGAGACGTGACGCTGTCAGGATAAATCCGAACGCCGTCTCCAGCGTCTGTTAAAATTTCTTCTTCGTTTTTAATGAGAAATTTCCTGCACGTAATTTTATAAGTCAAACCTGAAGAAACCACTGCATAAAAAGCCAGAGTTAGTCACTACAATCATATGACTCGAAACTGACGCGAATTTATCGAAATAATTTATTTTATATGTTTGAATTTGGTTCTTAAAAACCGGATATTTCCCCTACACTTATTTTGATGCAAAATACTTTTGATTGCAAATAAGACGAAGTTACAAACAAACAAAGCATGATTACAAAATAATTCAAACATAATAAAACAAATAATAAAGAGTTAAAACACAAGACACTCCTAATATGCGAAAAAAGTAACTATTGGGCTACCTCCCAAAAAGTGTTTTTCTTTATTTATGAGTCTTATAGCTAGACTCGAAGTCACACGTTCTTATGTGACTTCTCCTTCATTCTCCATTCCAATTAAGTATTCGAGTCCGAGCTCTAAGCATTCTTTGTAAAATCCTAATATCTTGCTCATTACATACTCTGCCCCTCTTCTTTTGTCTTCCTTGTTTCTAAGGTAGACTGACTTCGTGTGCTCTTTTTCTAAGTCTGACTGTGAGTTATATTTCTCTATCTTATTTGGCATCTTATAGGCAACTTCGTTGGTCCTGTTAGTGAATCTTACAACACCTTCGTGTGGTTCAATGGTCATGTTGGATATTTCAACAAAAGGCCTCCCTAGTACTACTTGTGACAACCTAGAGTCTATGATTGAACTAATATACTCGAAAATCATGAATTCTATGACATATGTGAAGTTTCCTACGAAAACATGCATTCCTTTAATCCTTCCTGTGAAATTGCTAACTCCTCTATTCGTGTTTTCCCTGAGGTCAAGTTTTCTCCTCATGATCCAATTATACATAATTCGGGTCATGATGTTAGAGAAGAGTTAGGGTCAATGTAGGCTCTTTCCACATGCACATGCCCAATGTTGCATGGTATCTTAAGGTTCGATGGGCATCCCTCCGTGATGATGGGTTCCTTAGAAATATTAAAGGGATTGGGCCACACATAAGGTACTTGTGATATGCTAGTTCACTCCTAGTTGGGAATATGTCAAAATATTCTACTCCTACCCCTTCAGTTGTTGTAGTCCCTTCCTCTTCAGGTCCTTCTTCACGAGAGTCATCATTCTTTCTAATTATCTCAATAAACATGACTTCTCCATCGTCCCCCTTTTTGCAAACGACCTCGATGTCGAGTGATTGAGGAACCAACCCGAGCGACTCGAAGAATGAATTAAATTTAAGGACTTTTTTGGTGATGAATGAAACTGATGGATCGGGTGGTGTGGAAGGGTTGGCATAGATATTTTCTGAGATGTCATTTTCTTCTTCCTCATTCTCTTTTACTATGTCATCATAGGAGTCGCTTTGTTGCTCAAGATGGATTGTGACGGCGTTGATCGAACCGCATATATGGTTTGAGCATTGCTGGTCCATATTTAGGTAAGAACGAGCAGACAAAACTGGGGAAGTACTCAGTTTCGGGTTCTTAATTGTATCGCTAGGTAGTGCTCCTGCTATTTGATCGGTGATGGCTTTCAATATTGTGTCGATTTTGTTGGTCATCTCGCTTTGTTTTTGTTTGAAACCGACTTTAAACTTGGACAGTCTAGCGTCTTAAGATGCCATAAAGTTAGATACCAATCCTTCTAGATTTGATTGATTGTTAAAGCTTAGAGGATTGTTGTTGAAGGAACGGTTCGGGATCAAACCGTTGGGTTGGAACCAGTTAGGTGGGTTTGAAAAATTATTTTGAGAATTTTGGGGTTGTCTCCACCTAAGGTTTGGGTGACTTTTCCATGATGGATTATAGGTGTCACCAAAATTGTTTTGCTCAGGCTTAAAGGTATACTACTTACCTCCCGCTTTATCGGTATGCGAGGATGCATATTCAACAAATGTTTGTTCGGGATCTTCCATGCAATACTAAATGTCGTGGGGACCACTGCAGATTTCACATGAGGTAGTGATCTTGTTCACTTGAGTAGGTTGCGTTGGAGCAAAATGAGCTTCCATCAAGCGTTGAACTTGATTTTCGAGCTTGATTAGACGGCGGTCGGATGTACTCGGGACATCTTGAGGCAAAGCGATTGCCTTGACCGGCTAAACGAAATCCCTTGGGTCATTCCAACTTTCATTGTCATAGAGGGAGAGGTCCTCTAATAATGCACATGATTCTTCGGCGTTTTGGTCACGAAGCTTACCACCGGCCGATTGGTCAATGGTTTGTCTTGTGGCGGGATTGACATGGTCATAAAAAATTTAGACTTAGAGCCAAAGGTCGATGCCATGATGAGGGACTTTTTGTAGTAAGTCCTTAAAACGAGTCCATGCTTCTGATAGAGATTCTCCATGATGTTGTTGGAACATCAGGATATCATTGCGAAGTTTTGCGGTCCTTCCCGGTGGAAAGAATTGAGCAAGGAAACGAGTAGTAAGATCTTCCCATGTGGTCATGGATCCTGCTGGAAGCCGTTCAAGCCAATTGCTAGCTTGATCGTGAAGGGAAAATTGAAATAAACGCAGGCACGTTCTTTCCTTGTTTTTACCATCAAGGTCAAGTGAATCCATAAGTTTTAGGAAATCCTTGAGGTGTTGGTTTGAAGAGGTACTACGTTTTGCACCAACCGGATGGTGTCGGATCGAAGAGGTACTACGTTGTTCCCTACAGGGAGCTCAATGATATTCCTGTAGCCTTCGTGGCTAGGTTTGGAGTAGTCTCCAAGAGTACGAATAGGATTCTCGTCTCCCATGGTGGTTGACGAGAATGGATTACGAAACAATTAACACAAAGAAAAGATAGACTACGAGAAAGCTAATATGCGAAAATTAAAGTCTCACTTAAAAGGATTTAAGCGAGTAGAACTAAGTTAAACTATGATCAAAACCTAACTATTCCCCGGCAGTGGCGCCAAAAACTTGATGTGCGGTCGCTGTAGGACTTCAACAAGAAGTTTTACAACTCCCTAGGCAGAGTACCTAATCACTGTAGTAGTAGTATAGGCAAGACTCGGGGGTTGTTATCGTTCTCTAGGAGAATAGGTTGGGAAGGCTTGATCATGGTCTAACATAATTCTAGGGGTTGAGAGAAGATTATTTTTGTATTTTTATGTTTATAGGAAAGCAGGTAAATCTATGGTTTGAAAGGTTGGTTTGATAAACTATTAACTAAACTAACTGATAAACTAATCTACTGGTGATAACTTTATGATAATTGAATGTATTTACTTAATCATACATTACTTATCAGATTGTCTCTCCTAATCCAGTTGCCTTGTCACACTTGTGATGTAATGTGTAAGTATTTCCTAGGTTATGAACGAATTACACGAATCCGTCATCTATTTAATATTCTGTTAAGGCAAAGCATAAGTAATGTAGTATGAAGACTATTACAAGGCCCCTAAGAGTATATTAAATGCGTGTGAAATACCTTAAGAGGGATCAACCATATTAGGGGCAAGGTAGTATGAAGACTATTACCTGATAATATCCTTTCTACGTACTCGCGTTTCCCTAGATGTGTCAATAGCGATACAGATAAAAGCTGGTTTTCTAAGGCCTAACGCGTACATTCATCAACAAGAAGCAACAATAAAAGGATCTACAATCCAACTTTTATGCAATCATAAGCAAATACAAAGGATGGTTTTGCCTCGCATGTTATAAAGGAAGTAAGAAGATAAATCAATCACACAACACATTGACATATTGAATGATTAATGATGAATAACCTTACTTGAATTAAAACATGAATCCAAGGTAGTATAATAGGGTTTTGAGGCCCTAAATATGACCTATGAAGCTGCTATAAGGACTAGGGTTCGTCTCCCTAAGTTATACAAAGTTATCCCAAAAGTTACCCACTAAAACCCTAAAATTGGTTTTGTATATATAGAGGTATCGTGGTGACGGCGTCGCGTTATGGTCCGAAAGCCGTCGCCATGTAGATGGTTCTAGATCCACCTTAAGTCGGCTACGTTGTGATGCCGTCAGAAATATCCAGACACCATCACCAGATAGATTATGATGGCGTTGCTTTATGCCCGCGATGCCGTCTCCACGCTCTAAGAACAATATTCTTGGTGAATCTTGGTGTAAGTCCGTAATCTTGTCCGTTTCTTCTCTAAATGAGCCCAAGTCATGTGTATTTCCTCCAAATGCCATCCAAGTGCTAAAAACCTAAAAACAAACGATTAAGCACGTAATCTGGGCATATTTTCATGATTTAAGAGGTTAAATGACCCTGAAATATTGTATAAAATGACACCTCATCATATCTCCTTTGTAATCTTTAGCTCTTTGCTTTCCTTTACCCCCTTTTGTCAAATCAAAAAGGCGGGATCTTGCTTTTTCATATGAATGTAGATATATTAGTAGAGGTAGAAGGTAGATATTGAACATGCTCCCCTTAGATCGTTGATCCCCCTTTTTTAAGGCGGTGATCCATAGGTCAAGAGCAATACCTTCGAGGTGTTCTTGGCTACAACTAGTAATAAACAATTACAAAACACCACAAGCAACAAACATATACACGTGTTCAAGTCCAACATGGGTTAGCTTACCATTTGGAGACTTACGAACATGAATTAGTATAATCATTACTGTGGAGATCTTTATGACCCCTTAGATCGTTATTAAGACTCATCTAGGATATAGTAACAATGATTAATAAACTTGCACAGCGGAATAATAAAACAGAAATCAGAGTTACTTCAAGGTTTTCTTTATTCATTATATCCTCAAGATCAAATGATCCTTGAGGCTAAACTAACTAATACATAGATGTTTATAACACATCTACTAACTATCTAACTATGCTAACTAACTAAACGTGTACACACACACGTTTTGTTTTAAGTCGACTCTCATTGCGGAACACACACTACAGTTTGTTTTAGGTCGACTCACATTGAAACACACACTATTTCTAATATGAAAACAATATGCCTAACCTCCTTTTAATAACATAAAGAAGGAGTCAAGGCTTTACAGGAAACTATTTAAAAGATATCAATGAGTTTGACCAAATCTTATATCGCTTCTTCTTATCTCTTTTTGACCAAATATTGGTAAAGGGCTTTACAATGGAAACGATTTACAAAGGTATTAATGAGTTTGACCAATCTTTAGTCTCTTCATCGTTATCTCTTTTTTGACCAAATCTTTATTTTTTCTTTCTTTCTACATCTTTAGAATCTAAAACAATGACGACTTTGGTCCGTTTGTTTCACTTGTTCATTCGTGTTTTGTCTTATCAACTCAAATATAATTCCCAACAATCTTCCTCTGTTGATATTGAACAAAACCAAATAAGCACGAACTTACCCTGAAGTTATTATACAGAATGAAAACTTTCCCCTTAAGCTACCAAGGATCTATACAATTGCAAATCATTCAAATCTTCTTCCCCCCTTTTTTTCATCATCAAACGGGACTAAAGGATGCAACTTCATCTTCAACGAACCACAACCAATATTACACTTCTAATCTATGCCTCTATCTTCCTCTAATTACCCACCATTAAGCACAATAAGAAAAAATGAACGTTGAGTTAGTGGACACTCACACAAGCATTACGGTAATAATGACTAGAGTAGCAAAAACCTTCACCCTCTATGTAGCATGTAACTGTTAAACATTTATAAATACATTAACTTCCCCTAAAACCCAATATGTTTAAACCATTTTCTTGAATCTTCAATTCTGTTACCTATGTAATAATTACTGATAAAGAAAATTAAGCATAAAGAACTTGAAATGCTGCAATAAAACAACCTAAACGTGTGTCTTATCTCATTGTTTATTCCACGGAAGTCGAACTCATACAAAGAACCAAAATATAAGTAAATCACAAACTCTGGACAAAATCCTCATCTGTGAGACACATTGCTAAATGATAGCAAAATGTGAGCATTGAGCACCATAAGAAAAATCACACACCGTTTGCTGAGATTTCGTCTAGGGCTTGGTCTCAACGTTATAAGCATCGAATCAATTAGGCTCCTCCTAAAAGGTATGATCAAACACAAACCTAAATAAATTCCACTTTCAAGCTTCAAATAGTCATAAACAACCGTTCTTCCTGAACCAATTCGAACAAATAATCCAAAATACGAGCCTTTGAAACTTTTAGGAACATTTAAACCAAAAACCTTCCTGAACAAAATTGAAAAGCGAGGCTATGAACTCACTAAGTCTTTGAAAAGTAATTACATTGTTATAAGATAAACGAGTATGTAAAAGAGTTTATAAACAAGTATGTATCCCCCTCGCGGGTTTATAAAGCATGTAAATAAGTAAAAGTATAACAACCCGCAATTTCATAAATGTAAATATCCATCTATTAAGTTAGATGATGTACAATCTATCAGTTATATATGAACTCACCTTATGCAATATAACCTGCATAACTCAAGTTAACGGACTCGGACAACCTACGTATGGCAATCCTATCTTCATATATGTTAAACAAACATCATAACATATCAAGTCAATATTATAATATCATTATTATAAGGTATATCACTTCTAAAAGGTACCATTTGCAACATCATATCAAAACGGGCTTTAAACCATTATCGGATGCCCTAAACCCTAACCTCACGGAAGGGTTAAACCCTAAAGTGAATGCACAAGCTACTAAAGCATATGTACAAGTAATATAACATCTCATCTGAAATATATAATCTCTTTCAATCAAAGCACAAATCTCTAAAAACTCAATATACAAGTCATTAAGCATGATCTCTAAAATAGCCGTTTTACCTCCGTTTTCATTCTAATTTCTTCACCACCACTTAAGCAAGCTAATATACTCATTTTACAATGTATAAACCCTAAATATTCTATTCATAAGCTTTCATACATCTTTTTACACTCAAAACCCTAATTCAAAACCCTAAACCCTAAAACCGAGCTAGTTTCTAAAACATGACCTGTTTCTTGGCTTTTATCCATTGTAAACCCAAACCAACACTCAAATAAGTTGTAATAACTTATTTTACAATCATATAAATCCTATTCAATCATTATTTCATCATTACTTCATCATTTTACTTCACTTGTACGTAAAACATATCCTAGAAACCCTAAATGTACCTAATTGGTTCATTTAACCCGTTTACTCGTTTTAAACCATTCTAATCCCAAATAACCAACCAAGGGCCATTATAAACTCATAAAATGAGTTTACAAATCATTATCTATCATTAACTTGGCAATGTGCAAGAAATCAAAGCCTAGAAAACCTTAACGAATCCAGAAAACCCTAATTATGCCCTAATTGTAACTTTGACCCGTTTTCTCAATTTCAACCCATTATAACTTAAACCAACGACCAAACTTCATTGATAATACTTTATATAAGCCCTAGGATTTGTATTCCATCATTCCTAATCAAGAGTATGCAAAATATAAGCCAAGAAAGTCAAGAAAACCCTAAACGAGCCCTAGTTGAACCCGTACTCCCATTTCTTCAATTCTAATCCGTTTTAACCCAAACGAATTGCTAATCTTTGCTAATTACTTTAATCCCAGACCTTAACAACCTATTTCATCATTCCTTAATCATTTATAACACAATGTACCTTGTTAAAACCTTTGAAGAACCCGTCGAACCCAAAATAGACCCGGTTTGCTTCTATGACCATTTTAACCCCTCTAAATTGCTACCATGTGCAAATGACCACCCAAGAACTCTTCTAGAAACCTTCAAGCAGCTTATGCACCTACTTAGACCAATCCTTGGTCAAATTTGAGAAGCACATGGCCTTGTTTTTGCTCCATTCAGCCGCGGCAGCAAGAAAGGTTAACAACACATACAAGCTACTTTCCTAGACCTCCACACTTCATTTTCTAGCTTATACACCTTCTATACTAGACCCTTGAGGTGTCAAGACCAGATCCTAAGGCTTGCTTACTCATCTAAGCTTGAAACAAGTATAAATAGAAGCCATCCTTGTTCATTCTTCTTCATCCCCCACTTCCTCCTCTATAACCCTTCATAGTAGCAACTCCTTGCTCAATATGAATTCTAATAGATCTTAAGAAGTCTCAAGTACAGAAAGGAAGCAAAAGAAACCAAGAAACGAAGCCCGAGAGTCGTTACTCTAGCCGTACGAAGCCGAAAGTCCCGATTCTGACCCGTTTCCAAGCTATAAGCTCAAACCAGGTTCTATAAGCTTATATTCTGCTCATATAACGTCATAATGTTCATATGTTCTTGCTAAAATCATAATATAAAGCTTTGAACTCAAAAACCTAAGTGTTATGCCTTTTTGATCCAAAACCGTACACCCGAAACCCTAATTTCATGTTTTTACTTAAACTATGAGTTAAACTTGTAAACTTTTGTTATAATCAATCCTAATAAGCTAATATAATGTTAAAATAAGTGCTTTGATAAGTCATGAAAGAATTTGACCTTAAAACCCGCGCGTTTTCATTTTGAAACCCTAATTTGACCCGTTTTACCTTTTAACTTAACGAATCGTTAAATTAAACTTGTGTTATGTTAAAACTTCATATTTTAGTTTATTATAACTTATAAATCTGATTGAAAGTTAAATTAAGCTTTGCATGCAATTTGGACACATTTGTAATTATATTCCATGCAGGGGTATATATTATACATTTAAGAAACCTATATAACTAAAAGTACTAAAAGTGTCATTTTAATCAAAGTTATAACTATAGGGGTCCCCTATTATGTCACTTTTTTAAAGTATAAGGTTTTAGTTGGTAATATCAATAAAAGTGAAGGACCAAAGTCATAAAATGCAAACTTTCCAGGGGTCTACTTGCAAGTTTTCCCAAACCCCAGGGTCTAAAATGTAACATTTTGAAAAAGTGTAAAATCATATTCAAACATACCCAGACAAAACTTTAATAACGCATCCTCGTGCTTAACATTCCAGATATTGGGTAAAAAAATAACAAAAAAAAATTTGCTTAAAACTGCTTATGTTTTAATCAATATAATCATCACCATCGATGTCATTCAAAAATCATGTCTCAGATCCATATCATACCCCAATACTAAGGGAGCTTCATATCAGAAGTTCAATTGGTACTACGGATTCTGTTAGATTGTTGGGTTTACGATTAAAGTGCCCCTATCTCCACAAACGTTTACTAAATGACTCAAACTATGATGCCCCGAACGGGTAATGATAATTTATTATATCAAAACCAACATCGATATCCAAAAAACTTATATATACAATCAAATAAGACTTCCATTATATTAACCCAGGTTATCTGTGATTGGCCGTTTGAAGCTGTTTACTACGTTCCCTATTCATTAGCTATCAATTTCCCTATAACTGTTTCAATGTGAGTTCATAGCCTCGCATTTCAATCTTTTTATAAACCCACGAGGGAGATACATGCTATAAACATGATGCAATTATTTCCACATTGCTATTTTCAATTTACTATAAGCCAAAGTAACTGCTTTGCCTTAAGTCCCCCATAATCATGAAACCGTAATTACTCTCCTTTAGTAGCGCGAATGTTGTGAATATATATATTTGGGTTGGACTCCCCGTTGGTGTACCCTGTTACGAGTAACCAATTGCACATCATTAGAAATTACGCGGGTATTTTGGCAAAGGTACCCGCAGGGGCAATATTATCATTATAACCTAAGGCATCAGATTCATGAGCTATGTGAAATAAAAATTATGTTTTCAATACTGGTGTATATCAACGTAACCTAAATATCGCATTTGCATTCCAATTATATTACTTAAACCTATGGATTTCACTCAACCTTTGTGTTGACTTTTTAGCATGTTTTATCTCAGGTAACTAATGGTACGGAGTGACGAGGACACACAGATTTGAAAAAACCGTAATCTTTCATAATGTTGTATTTAGATTCTGGAAACCCTCTCGTTTGTAGAAAACTCTGAGAAATAATGAATGATAACTTTATTTTCAAAAACGACTCTTTTTGATTCGTTTTCTTGATTAAGACTGTTTACCGCTTAAGTAAAACCCAGATTTTGCTTTCCACTTCTAATATGTAAAAATGAGGGTGTTACAGATTATGGTATCAGAGCCGACATTATATAGAATAATGTTAAAAAACCAACCTACAATAACTACTTTCTCTTTATCCATCCAATAAAGTCCTTCGTCGCTATATTTCCCGGAATGGGTAGGATAAAGTTACATAACTATTATATATACAAATAAATAACTTATGTTATTTACTGCTGGGTTATTAACAGAACGATGTCTTCCCCCGATCATCCTATTTCTAATTTGGAGGATGTCTTTTCTTCTAATTTCCCAAACTATGTTCCTCCGGCTTCTCCGGATTATGTCCCGACCTCTCCAGGGAAAACTTACTCCAGTGCTTCCAATTCATTTGGAATTGTCCCGCTAACTTCACCGACCCTTTCGTTATTTCCCGATGATCCTTACATGAAAGCCTTACAAGCTTTCTATACTGAAAAGTCACCAATCCTGTCTCCAATTATCATACCACCTAAAACTCAAGAATTCTTTCTCCCAGAAGGACTCCTTTCACCAATGCAGTTGTCTCCATCTACCCCATCCCAACCTCAAGCTCTTGAGATTGGTGAAACTTCCCGGAAATCAGCTATCAAATGTCATGAAGAGCAAATTCAGGGTATCCAAGGTTATCTAGAAGAAATCCCTCCTGAACGTTTTGAACAGATTGAAAATGGCATAGAAGGTCTTGGTAAAGGAACAATAATCATCCAACGTGATTTTGACGCCTTAGCAGCAGAACTCCAGCAAGCTCATACTCAGATCACTAAGAAAGCAAATAGGATCCAACCATAAGATCTCCTTAGCTCGCTACAGAATCGCGGAATTGGCAGAAGTCATAATGAAATGGAAACTCGTCACCTAAGAAGAAATAGAAATAACTCAGAACTCTATCATCGAACCCAGAACCGCAACCCAGTGATTCAATCTAGTATCTAGTTTCTAGTTTCTAATTCCAGTCTTTAGTCTTAACCTAGCCACGGGATGTGTGGTATAAATAAAAACACTTGTCAAATCTTGACTATGTACAGTAAAAAGGCAAGTTGTTCTAATATAAAGGCGATCCCGTTTCATACCTTGTTTATGGTTGTTTTTTCCTGCTTTATTGCACTCATCATTCATCAAATAAAAAAAAAAATACCATCTTCATTTATTCATCATTCCTTCATCCATCATTCATCTATCATACGCATCATTATATCTATCATTATCCCATAACCTATATCCAAAGCTTCAATATCTTTATTGTTAAATATGCTTAAAGTTTAAAACTGAGTATTTCTCTTTAAAAATTTTGAGCATTACTCCTATCATTCTTATTACGTGTTATATCCTTTTGTTAGTAGAATGCCTCTAAAAAGAGCATCAACAACGGAAGCACCAGTGTATGACTCAGATCCATTTCAGAAAGTTTAGTAGCTGATAGTGTCACCACGGCTCTAGAACTACAAGCTGCGACAATGGCAAGTGCTAGTAATCCCAACAGGAACACCAGTCCTACTGGAACTCCTGCAGTGAAAACGGGAAACTACAAAGAGTTCATTAGCTGTCAACCTTTCTACTTTAATGGTGCGGAAGGAGCAATAGGTCTTATTCGCTGGTTTGAACGAACCGAATCAGTGTTCTCTCGTAGCAGATGTGCCGAAGAAAACAAAGTAACTTTTGCTACTGGTACTTTAACTGACGATGCCTTGTCCTGGTGGAATGCATATGCCCAGCCTATGGGAATAGAGCAAGCCAATCAAATCACCTGGACTGAGTTAAAAAGGCTTCTGACGAACAAGTATTGTCCCCGGACTGAGATCAGAAAGATGGAAGAAGAACTTTACAATCTGATTGTAAAGGGAAATGATCTTAAACCTTATGTTAGAAGATTCCAAGAATTAACGGTTCTATGTCCAAACATGGTGCCAAACAACGATAAACTCTTAGAAGCTTTTATCAGAGGTCTACCTCGAAGCATTGAAGGAAATGTTACTGCCTCTAAACCTCAAACTTTAGAGGAGGCCATTAACATAGCCCAAAGGCTAATGGATCAAGTAACTAAGCATGTTCCAATGCAGGTATCAAACGACAACAAAAGAAAGTTTGACGACAGAAGAACTTTCAACAACAATTCCCGCAGCAACTATCGCAACACCAACAATCGTTACAATAATCGTCGACAACAGAACCGAAGGCAAGAAGCTGGTAGAGCCTATGCTGTTACTTCATCAGAAAACGGTAGGTATGCCGGAGATCTCCCTCTGTGTAAAAGGTGCAATTACCATCACACCAGACCCTGTACTGGTAGGTGTAATAATTGCAACAGAATGGGCCATCTAAGCAAGAACTGCCGAAGCAAGAAGCCAGCCACCGAAAGTAATCAACTCCCAGTGATAGTGGTTTGCCATGCCTGTGGTGAGAAAGGACACTACACAAATCAGTGCCAAAAGACCAACATTAATGCCCAAGGAAGAGCCTACATGCTGAGAGATAAGAATGCCCAACAAGACCCAAACGTCATTACGGGTATGTTTCTCCTAAATCAGCATTTAGTCAGGGTATTATTTGATTCCGAAGCTGGTAGAAGTTTTATATCCTCATCGCTTGCCTCTATGCTAAATATTTCGTCTATTACAATAGATACCTTTTATAATATCGAAATGGCTGATGGAAACTTAGTAAGCACAAACACTGTTATTAAAGGCTACACTCTAACTTTACTAAATCAACCTTTTGAAATCGATCTCATACCAATTAAACTTAGTAGTTTCGACGTAGTCATTGGTATTGACTGGTTATCCAAATATCGTGCCAAAATTCTCTATGATGAGAAAGTTGTTCACATTCCTATCGACGGTGAAAATCTAATCATTCGAGGTGATCGAAGTAAAACTCAACTAAATCTCATATCCTGTATAAAAACCGAAAAGTATATATCCCGAGGTTGTCAAGTTTTTATGATCTAAGTTATGGAGAAGAAAGCAGATGAGAAGAGACTCGAAGACATTTCCGTAGTCAAAGAATTTCTAGATGTCTTTCCTAAAGATCTACCTGGTATCCCTCCCATTCGCCAAGTAGAATTCCAAATCGACTTTCAGGATCTTAATCACCCCAGGCAGCACAACACCTATAGCTCGAACACCTTATAGATTAGCTCCTTCAGAAATGCAGGAGTTATCTAACCAACTTCAAGAACTAACCGACCGAGGCTTCATTCGACCAAGTACATCGCCTTGGGGAGCTCCTGTCTTATTTGTTAAAAAGAAAGACGGATCTTTTAGAATGTGTATCGATTACCGAGAGTTGAATAAACTTACTATAAAGAATCGTTACCCATTGCCCAGGATCGATGACTTATTCGATCAACTTCAAGGTTCAAGCATTTACTCAAAAATTGACTTAAGATCAGGTTATCATCAACTGAGAGTAAGGGAAGAAGATATTCCTAAGACTGCTTTCAGAACGAGATACGGACACTATGAATTTCAAGTCATGCCATTTGGTTTAACAAATGCACCTGCTGTATTCATGGATCTCATGAATCGTGTATGTAAACCATATCTGGATAAATTCGTAATAGTGTTTATCGATGATATTCTTATCTATTCTCGTAACGAAGAAGAACATGCAAATCATCTCAGAATTATCTTGGAATTACTCCAAAAAGAGAAATTGTATGCCAAGTTCTCTAAATGTGATTTCTGGATTCATATCGTGCAATTTCTTGGTCATCTCATCGATAGTCAAGGACTTCATGTTGACCCTGCCAAGATTGAAGCTGTTAAGAATTGGACATCTCCCACTACACCCACAGAAGTACGTCAATTCTTAGGACTCGCCGGCTATTATCGAAGATTTATCGAAGGTTTTTCAAAGATTGCAAAGCCTTTGACTAAATTAACCCAGAAGAACAAGAATTATGTCTGGAGCGAAGAACAAGAATCAGCTTTTCAACTCCTTAAACAAAAACTCTGTGAAGCACCAATCTTAGCATTACCAGAAGGAAACGATAATTTTGTCGTTTACTGTGATGCATCTCTTCAAGGGTTAGGAGCTGGGGATGCTGTACTAATGCAACGGGAAAAAAGTCATTACTTTATGCATCTCGACAACTCAAACCTCATGAAAGAAAAACTATACTACTCTCGATCTCGAATAGGAGCAGTTGCTATTCACTCTTAAAATCTGGAGGACACTTCTATAAGGTACAAAGTGTACAGTTTTCAATGATCACAAAAGCCTTCAACATTAGTCTTCGTAAAAAGAATTGAATACGAGGCCAACGCCGATGGTTAGAAATTACTCGCTGATTATGATTGTGAAAATTTTGTTTATCCCGAAAGCAAATTATTGTAGAGATGATTAAGTCGAAAGAAACGAATCAAACCCCTCCGAGTCAGAGCATTAATCTTAACCGTTCATCCAAAATTACCATCTCAAATCCTCGAAGCCCAAAATGAAGCCCTCAAAGAAGAAAATGTCAAAAATGAGAACCTACGAGGAATGGACAAATCATTTGAAATTCGTCCTGATGGAACTCGTTGTATCAAAAACCGAAGCTGGTTACCACTTTTTGGCGGTTTGAGAGACTTAATCATGCACGAGTCCCATAAATCCAAATATTCTATTCACCCGGGTTCTGATAAGATGTACCATGATATAAAGAAACTCTATTGGTGGCCGGGGGCTCAACATGAGGCATATCATAGATAGAATATGTTAGCAAGTGTTTGACATGTTCTAGAGTTAAAGCAGAATGTCAAAAGCCATCTGGCTTATTGGTACAACCAGAAATTCCTATGTGGAAATGGGAAAGGATAACAATGGATTTCGTCACAAAGCTACCCAAAACCTCAACTGGACATGATGCCATCTGGGTCATTGTCGATCGTCTTACCAAATCAGCGCATTTCATTCCCATTCGAGCGACTGATAGTATGGAAACTCTTACAAGGTTATACATCAAAGAAATAGTCTCTCGACATGGCGTGCCAATCTCTATCATCTCGGATCGTGACAGTCATTTCACATCCAGATTCTGGCAATCATTGCAAAATGCTTTGGGTACTCAACTAGGGGGGGGGGGGGGGGGGGAGACATGAGTACAGCATATCACCCTGAAACCGATGGACAAAGTGAAAGAACCATCCAAACACTCGAAGACATGCTACGAGCTTGTGTCATAGATTTCGGAAAAGGATGGGATAAACATTTACCATTGGTAGAATTTTCGTACAACAACAGTTATCATGCCAGTATCAAGGCAGCACCGTTCGAAGCACTTTATGGACGAAAGTGTAGATCACCTGTTTGCTGGGCCGAAGTTGGAGATTCTCAACTTACGGGACCAGAAATAATTCAAGAAACTACTGAAAAGATCGTACAAATTCGTCAACGCTTACAAGCTGCAAGAGATCGACAAAGAAGTTATGCCAATGTAAGGCGAAAGCCTTTAGAATTTCAAGTTGGCGATCGTGTTATGTTGAAAGTATCACCTCGCAAGGGTATCTTTCGATTCGGAAAACGAGGAAAGCTTAATCCACGATACATTGGACCATTCAAAATTCTGGAACGAATTGGCCCAGTGGCATACAGACTAGAGCTTCCTGAAAAGCTTAGTAGTATCCACAATACTTTCCACGTTTCTAATTTCAAGAAGTGCTTATCCGACGAATCTCTCATTATTCCAATAAAAGAACTTCAACTCGACGGACCAAGCTCAATTGTAGAAGTTCAGTAGAAGTTATGGACCGTGAGATCAAGCAACTCAAGCGAAGTCGTATTCCTATAATCAAAGTACGATGGAACTCTAAAAGAGGACCAGAATTTACATGGGAACGTGAAGACGAAATTCGTGCCAAATATCCTCATCTATTTTCAATCATCACTTCAAGTTTAATTAAATCTCGGGACGAGATTTCTGTAAGGGGTGGAGACTATAACAACCCGCAATTTTCATAAATGTAAATATCCATCTATTAAGTTAGATGATGTACAATCTATCAGTTATATATGAACTCACCTTTTTCAGGGAAATTTTTTGCTTTATTACATTACATTACTTTGCCAATATCTCAATATGCAATATAACCTGCATAACTCAAGTTAACGGACTCGGACAACCTACGTATGGCAATCCTATCTTCATATATGTCAAGAAAACATCATAACATATCAAGTCAATATCATAATATCATTATTACAAGGTACATTATTCCTAAAAGGTACCATTTGCAACATCATATCAAAACGGGCTTTAAACCATTATCAGATGCCCTAAACCCTAATCTCTTGAAAGGGTTAACCCCTAAAGTGAATACACAAGCTACTAAAGCATATGTACAAGTAATATAACATCTCATCTGAAATATATAATCTCTTTAAATCAAAGCACAAATCTCTAAAAACTCAATATACAAGTCATTAAGCATGATCTCTAAAATAGCCGTTTTACCTCCATTTTCATTCTAATTTCTTCACCACCACTTGTGTACAAGCTACTACACTCATTATACAATGTATAAACCCTAAATATTCTATTCATAAGCTTTCATACATCTTTTTGCACTCAAAACCCTAATTCAAAACCCTAAACCCAAAACCCAAGCTAGATTCTAAACCATGACCTGTTTCTTAGCTTTTATCCATTGTAAACCCAAACCAACACTCAATTAAGTTGTAATAACTTATTTTACAATCATATCAATCCTATTCAATCATTATTTCATCATTACTTCATCATTTTACTTCACTTGTACGTAAAACATATCCTAGAAACCCTAAATGTACCTAATTGGTTCATTTAACCCGTTTACTTGTTTTAAACCATTCTAATCCCAAATAACCAACCAAGGGCCATTGTAAACTCATAAAATAAGTTTACAAATCATCATCTATCATTTACTTGGCAATGTGCAAGAAATCAAAGCTTAGAAAACCTTAACGAATCCAGAAAACCCTAATTATGCCCTAATTGTGATTTTGACCCGTTTTCTCAATTTCAACCCATTTTAACTTAAACCAACGACCAAACTTCATTAATAATACTTTATATAAGCTCTAGGATTTGTATTCCATCATTCCTAATCAAAAGTATGCAAAATATAAGCTAAGAAAGTCAAGAAAACCCTAAACGAGCCCTATTTGAACCCGTGACCTCGTTTCTTCAATACTACTCCGTTTTAACCCAAACCAATTGCTAATCTTTGCTAATTACTTTAATACCAGACCTTAACAACCTATTTCATCTATCCTTAATCATTATAAACACAATGTACCTTGGAAAGACTCTTGAAAACCATGCCGAGCCCAAAACAGACCCGCACCCCTTTTTGCTCAATTTTAACCCATTTTAAACCATCCCATGTGCAAATAACTTTCATATAAGTCTTCTAGAACCCTTGAAGCAGCTTATTCACCTGCTTAGACCAATCCTTGGTCAAATTTGAGAAGCACATGGCCTTGTTTTTGCTCCATTCAGCCGCGGCAGCAAGAAAGGTTAACAACACATACAAGCTACTTTCCTAGACCTCCACACTTCATTTTCTAGCTTATACACCTCCCTAACTAGACCCTCTATGTGTCAAGACCAGATTATAACCCTTGCTTACTCATTATACCTTCAAATGGGTATAAATAGGGGCCTTGTGTGTTCATTCTTCTTCATCCCCCACTTCCTCCTCTATAACCCTTCATAGTAGCAACTCCTTGCTCAATATGAATTCTAATAGATCTTAAGAAGTCTCAAGTACAGAAAGGAAGCAAAAGAAACCAAGAAACAAAGCCCGAGAGTCGTTACTCTAGCCGTACGAAGCCGAAAGTCCCGATTCTGACCCGTTTCCAAGCTATAAGCTCAAACCAGGTTCTCTAAGCTTATATTCTGCTCATGTAACGTCATAATGTTCATATGTTCTTGCTAAAATCATAATATAAAGCTTTGAACTCAAAAACCTAAGTGTTATGCCTTTTTGATCCAAAACCGTACACCCGAAACCCTAATTTCATGTTTTTACTTAAACTATGAGTTAAACTTGTAAACTTTTGTTATAATCAATCCTAATAAGCTATTATAATGTTAAAATAAGTACTTTGATAAGTCATAAGAGAATTTGACCTTAAAACCCGCGCGTTTTCATTTTAAAACCCTAATTTGACCCGTTTTACCTTTTAACTTAACGAATCGTTAAATTAAACTTGTGTTATGTTAAAACTTCATATTTTAGTTTATTATAACTTATAAATGACTATTGAAATGTTAAATTAAGCTTGCATGGCAATTTGGACATGTTTTGTAATTATAATCCATGCAAGGGGTATATATCGTAAATTTTAGAAACTTATAACTAAAAGGACTAAAAGTGTCATTTTATCAAAGTTATAACTATAGGGGTCTATTATGTCACTTTTTAAAGTATAAGGTTTACTTAGTATATCAATAAAAGTTGAAGGACCAAAGTCATAAAAATGCAAACCCTAGGGGTCTACTTGCAATTTTCCAAACCCCAGGGTCTAAAATGTAACATTTTGAAAAAGTGTAAAATCATATCCAAAACATTATATGTCATAACTTTAATTAACGCTCCTCGTGCTTAACATCTCTAGATATTGAATAAAATGCTTAAAACTGCTTATGTTCTAATCCTTATATCATTCATCATCGATGTGCTTTCAAAAATCATGTCCCGGATCCATATCATACCACAATACTAGGGAGCTTCATATTAAGAAGTTTCATCTTGGTATTACGTTCTGTCTGAGTTGTTGGGTTTACGATTTAAAGTGCCCTAGCTCCACAAACGTTTACTAAATGACTTCTAAACTATGATGGCCCGAACGGTGTTATGATAATTTTTATATCAAAACCAACATCGATATCCAAAAACTTATATATACAATCAAACTAAGACTTGCTAAATATTAACCCAGGTTGTCTGTGATTGCCGTGTTGAAGCCGTTACTTTCATTCCCTATACATTAGCTATCAATTTCCCTATAACTGTTCAGGTGAGTTCATAGCCTCGCATTTCAATCTTTTTATTCCGCCAAGGGGATAATGATATAAACTTTGAATGCAATTATTTCTACATGCTATTTCAATTTACTATTGCCTAAGTAACTGCTTTGCCTTTAAGTCCCCATAATCATGAACCGTTAATTACTCGACACCCCATTGTTATCATTGCGCTGCTACCTGATTGTGGGGGTGTTACAGATTGGCATCAAGAGCCAAGGTTATAGGGAACTGGGTCATTTTCAAAACCTAGTCTATAACCAAAATTTTAAAAATTTTCTTTTCTTTCATTTTCAAAATGCAGAATCCTTCATCGCTTACCCGATATCCGCGCGCGTATTCCCCGATCCTTACTTACTCGTCTGATTATCATTATTGTATTATATAGTTTATATAATACTTAGTTTAATTTTGATCCCTTATGTCTATCTTCTAGCGTATTACTATTCATTCGTATCGGTCGATTATATAAACATTGACCATTCTGATTAATGATATTTATTTATAAGAGCATTACCGTTTACACTATAAAATTTAATTTTATAATTGTTTAAAATAACTATCATTGTTAAATTTAATCTTGTGGCTATGTGGACTCATTATAGAATTGCATACTATATGGATGATAAAATTCATGAGTATTATAATATTCTTGTATCTTATTTTCTCCATTATTATCATGTACCTCGACTCGGCGTACTCTTACAAATTCTTACTGGATTTTGTACTTGTATTGTTGACAGAATCATGCCGCCCAAAAGATTGAAAAAGAAATCTGTTAAGAGGTTGATAGAAAAACATGTGGCTAAAGCTATTGAATAATATAAAAAGTCTAGGGCTAATTTAGATAGTGCTGGAAGTTCAGGAGGAAACACTGGGAATGTTGGAGGAACTGTGAATGTGTAGGGTTGTTCGCACAAGACTTTCATGAATGGAAAGCCCCACTCTTTTAATGGCACAGAGGGTGTTGTTGGTTTAAGGCGTTGGATAAAAAAGGTGGAGCAAGTGTTTGAAACTTGCAAGTGTGCCGTAGAAGATAAGGTTATGTTTGCTGTTAGTACTTTCGAGGGTCGTGCGTTAACATGGTGGAATGGGAATGTGCACACCATAGGGCTCGTCAATGCTAACCGTATTTCCTGGACTGATCAGGTAAAAGTAAAAATTAATTTTTTTTACTTAATAGCAGAAATAAGAATAAATTATAATAAATATATTTACCCGAAAATACGAATTCTGACAGTCGATCCCCCTAAGGGAACTCTGGTCCCCAGAGTTCAACAGGCGGCTGCATACGAGGTGAAGGTGAACAGATGCATGTACTTATTCTTGAATTGATTCTCACACTTCATGTGAACTCTGGTCCTTGACATGAGTTTCACCGAAAATTAAATGAACAATAATCAATGCATCAAATATATGCAATGAACATTAGCGAACGGATTGAAAGTCGCGAGAATTCTTAAAGAAAGGATAAAATACATGACTCGAAGAAAAAGCCATTGGAAATGAATAATTTGACAAGTTGTCAAACCTTGGAGGTGGTTAAGGATTTATTACTATTAGTTTATCAAGCTCGCGGCGGTAGATACAAATTCGGAAAATTTTATATACAAAATACGAGTCGAAAGGAGTTCATAGCCCAAAGAATGATTGGTACGCACGCTATGGCGGATACACATAAGCCCACTTATTCATAACTCATCACTTACATAAAGAGGCGTCCCAATCCATGTAACTGAATATTTATGAATTTATGGTTCGACGGTTTATAATTTTCTTATTCAAATGAAGAAGCATCCCAATTCATTTCAATAAGACAATTATAAATCATCCTACTTAAGTATGTTCGTCACAAAACATAATAATAACAGAATCAAATGCTACCTTAAATAAAAGGATGTCAAATTAACAGCATGATTTTTCAAAATCATAGTAAGAAGTAACGAGAATAATAATAAGACATTAGTCAATCGCATTCCCAAAGGTAAGTGCCAAAGGATGGCACGATCCGAGATGAAAAGTTAAAGTCGTACTCTCACCAACTGGAAGACTTCAAAACAATGGATTACAAACACAACATACGCGATTCAAAAGCATAAGAAGAGTGTTCGGACTCGAAGTCGAACAATAAAATAACTAGTGGAATTGACAAAGTACACCGAATGTCAATGTTATCAAAAAGGAAATAAAATAAAGTCACGTTAATGTTTCGGAGATTACCGCATCGCTCATGAAATATCAAAGAAAAAGAACTTATTAAGACTTACCATAGTACTATACACATATGTAAGTAATTATCATTACATAAACATTTCTGCCCTTTGCAATCTGACTTAATAGACCTATATTTCAAAATTCCTAATAGGTATAAACGAATTTGTTTTTCGCCCTAAAACAATGATGATTAGAACTCTACTTAATAAGATTACAAGAAAAATACTCAAAGTTAAGGATCCTAAGAGAAGTTATCATTTTTACCATCATATGTGCCAAATCTGATTATTTAAAATGTTTTTTTTATTCTACCTCATTTTAATGAGTCATAATCCTAGTTTAAAACTTCGTTTAAAAACCAACAAACGAAGCCCATGTTTAAGTTTATCTAAATCCTACAAAAGTCTTTTAATTGGGAAAATGGAGCACTTAATATGAAACTAATGGTCATCACTCATTTTGAGAAAATCTGGGCACAATTATGATTAGTTTGGCCGTTCCTAGCGTGACTCATTCATCCGAAATGATTACGAACAATCCAAAGACCCCACATACACCTTTAATTTGAACCTACGCCAACCAAGTACTTTATGGTCACAATGGCCGCTAATTTAAAAAAATTATTCATCAACCAACAACACTAAACGAAACAAGGGAGGGGACCAGGACTGAAAATATAACGTCCCCCAGGGGAAATCGGAACGAGCAAAAACGCAACAGCGCCAACACCCCCCCGGCGGACCTCAAAACCCGAAAAGCACGCGCAGCACCTGCGGTGAAGGCCACCCCCCCCCCAACAACAACCCAACCCCGGGCCCCCACACGAAGACCCCGCACCAACCCAACCCCCACCCCCAAATATAAAAGAAAACCCAAAATGAAGGGGGAAGGGCGAGTAGGGAAAGAGCGCAAAAAAAGGGCAAGGAAAGGTAAGCAAAGGTCCAACAACATCGAGACAGAAAGAAGAATAAAGAAGCAAGTTAGCGAAACAAGTAAAAAGAATTGGTACACCGGTTTTGCGAACACGGCGACTCACACGACTCCCGTTCGCGCTCCACCCCCCCCCCAAACCCACCCAAATAATCCGACAAATAAGGCGAAGCGACCAAAAATATGTCGACAAATAAAATGAATTGACTCTTAATATAATATATGTAAGGGCGGTAAATCTCTAAGATACAATAAGAATTTTAAAAAACACAAATAGTGGCTCTCAAATGAGTTCTGAATGCTTTAGCGTGGTACCTCCGGAGATGTGGGCACACGGTGGGGTCACAGAAAGGGAAGGGGTGGACTGCTAATGGGACTAAGAGTGTGGGAGGGGGGCGGGGGGTGGGGGGTCCAGAAAAGATAGATCAGATCAAACACGCAGTTACGCACAGTAAGCGTTAATCAGAGTGATGATCAATTATTCACAATCTTCTTACACTTTAATCTACGACGACATACAGCGAGCCAACTCCAACATTAGACTCAATATTAAGAGTACACACTCACACCGATCAATATATGGAGGGCAAATAGTATGGTGATCATGCAAGATAGTACGTAGGAAGTGCAAGATATCAATAAGGCGGCAGGGAGCTGATTAAATGACTGGAAATTAGGATGTAAGTGCAGATGAGTTGATGGGGAAACAAAAAAAATAGAGAGTTTGCGAAATTCAGATCGAGCATATGAGATATATGTATAGCCTACATGAGCAAGCGCGGGCACGGGGATACTCCAGACAGCGTTGGGAGAAGGGGTGATCTGCACACAAACTATCTTAGGTCACACATAATATGGCGGGAGAGGGTATACATAGAATCACATCGACATAGAAATGAGAAGTGCGCTTGGTCATTCAATATGTCTTAATGTAGGTTTATGATCTATTCTGAGGGGCGGCGAGCGGGGGTTGAGGTGCAGAGAAGACATCTAGATATGGCTATCGGTTGATAGGGCCTATACTATCATTAATACGAGCCGTAGCCACGACACATCAGCAACATGCACGAACTGAGCTATAGCACTGTAGAGTAGATGCCGGTGTTTTTGGCGAGGCGGCCTATCTTGGATCAGACTTGCAGCCATGGCTGGTATTTTTGTAACACCTCCAAAATCACAACAACACAACGGAATACCACTTTGGGGTGCTATTTCATGGTATAAAATACAAGTTATAGAAAACGACCTCAAAAGAGACATTAATAAAATGTCACATTCGATTAAAATTTCAGAGTAAAATCAGGTCCCAATAATTTATAATTTAATAAGATTACAAGATTTCAAACGTGAATCATTTTGTATATTTAAAGTTAAAAGTTATCGAATATGGAGAAAACTGAGTCCTTAAGTTTTGTTGATATTCACGCGTCTCGAATGCTCCCAATGCTCAGCTAGCAAAATAATAACCTGAGAAAATACATGCAAAAACGTCAACAATAATGTTGGTAAATTCATAGGTTTAAATAAAAACAGTATTGATATAAATCAAGTGATATATGAGTAAGAAAAAGTAGCGTTACAATATTTTAAAGTATTAGTTCTGAAATCCAAGTAGTGATTCAATAAATCAAGTAATGTTTAGAAGTGGACCACAAGATTTAAGTAATGTAGATAAGAGAAACGAATTAACCAAGTCTAAATGGAATATATATTATTGCGCTAAGCTCATGACACCGACACCTTAACAAGATTTTTGCCCCAACAAAAGTAGGGTATACTGCTAATAACCTCAAGGATACCTTAAATGTTAAGTGCGTCACATGGTTATCTAAAAACCATAAAGTCCGAAAAAGTAGACGGGGATTGTCATTCCTGATAGATCTATCCACAACATTCGTGCTCACTACAATAGCAACTGACGGTTCATGATAAACAGGAGACTTAAGTAGCAGAGAAAGGACTTAGGCAATAATATTCAGGCAATAATCTAGATAGCATACAATTTGAAAAGCACTTGTGTCCAAAGTAAAACAAGTAATATTTTCAAAACTCATGTTTTTCATATATAGAAATTTAATGATCTCAAATGATGTAGTAAACAAATCAAGCTTTAACCAGTTCATAAGAAACAGCCATGTGTCACACATGTTTTAGAAGTCATGTAGTAAGCAAGTAAAAATATTCATGTAACGCTTGAGTGGTAACAATTAATAAGTTTACTTTGTAAAACAAGCATGTATTCTCACCCCGAAAACAGTTTATGAAAACCATTAAGAGAGAAAAGATAGGGCTATGAACTCACCGAGAATAGATGAATTGATCAAGAAATCCAAACAAGATAGAAACAAACTTCGACAATCAACCGCGACCTATAAATAAATATAATATGCGATTGGTACACGAGCTATATAAAATATGCAACTCATCGAAATATAACATGTACATATATATATAGAACATGCATAAAAAGTGACACTTAAGAATTCATGACAACTCCACTTATTATTTCTATTAGTTACTTATTTTTCGAAATTTATGTCGTTTTATTAGCAACTAGCTACCGCTTAACGACTTACCTAACAACTTCAACACTTGCTTATACTTCTTCTCCAGTTGCTTATGTACCTTGACTTACTACTATGTTTTCCCCAATGGTTCTAAGTAAGTTTTACTTTTCATTAACTCTAACAAATTACAACTAGCTCAAAACGAGGCCTGCAGAAAGTTATCAAAAGTTGGGCAACAGCAGGTATCCTTAAACATTTTATAAAAATCTAAAAAACATACAGTAGGTCACACATATCATGTAAAATCTCCAGATTAAATTTCGTCCAATAATATTAAGTTTTTACCCGCCTGCACACAACATCTTTACTTACGAATTTCTGGACAGCCAACACAGTTTTGAAACTTAATCTTGTACAATGGGTTTGACTCACTTTTACATTCTGAAAATCGATGAGGCCTAGTTTTCTGGAAAGTAGACTCATAGTAGATAGTTCTAGAGTCCTGCAAACTTAGAAAAGAGTTTGGCACGACCAAGTTATGACATCCCAAAGTAGACCCAAATTCGGATATAAAAACTGTCACTTTTTGAAATTTGCCGAAACAATTTCCGATCTAAAATCGGCCATAACTTTTTCGTTTTTAAGAGTTAGAAGCTCTAATTTATACCAAAACGATCATTGGAACGACCTCTACAATTCTAAACACTAAAATCTTGGTTTACAACCCACTAAATCAACCGATTATATGCCTAAACTTTCTGCCCTAATCTATAGATATCTTTCAATCCCTTCAACACCAATTCAAGCTTCGCAAATCCTAAAACTAGCCTAATCCCCATACTAGATCACCTCAAACATCATCCAAACTCAAAATAAATACATGTATTATAGTCAATGGATTCCCAAACACAATTATTATGCATTCACACATATATAAAATTAAACCTCATAAAAATTAAGAAGGAGACATACAAAATATTAGAGAATCAATAGAATGATCAAAACCACAAACCCTTGTGGTTTTGAAGGTTTGGCCGAACACAAGGAGACACCCAAACAATGACTAAAACTCATTTTTATTGTACCAAATCTTGATTAAACACTTATTATCAAACCCTTGATACTTTAATTACCCTTAATTAGACTAAAACCCAAAAATCAAAAACCTTCAAAAATTTCAATCTTCATATTAATTTCTGCATGGAGGTTTCTAGTGAATGAAATTGATTAGGGTTTAGTGTAGGATTGATTTGAAGTAGAATGGAGTGATTTAGAGGATAGTTGAAGATGGTGATGATGTTGTTTCTTGTTGTTGCCGTTCGAACAGAAAGAGAAGAGAAGAAGACGCGATTTTTTTTACTATTGTAGGGATATCTCATATATATACCTGATTTCTTTCCTAGTTTATATTGAATACTATAAAAAAAGAATCGTTGGGTGGATTATGGATTATAGCCGGTTTTAAAAAAAAAGGAGTGGGCTTTATGGAGAAATTTTTATAAGAGGGGCACTTGGGCTGGGGTTTTTAATTAATAACAAATAATTAAAGTGTGGGCTTGTGTGTGGGTTATGGCTTATAAGTAAAAGAAAAGGGAGTGGGTTTGGGCTTTTATAAGAAACAAATATGTTAAGGAGTGTTTAGTTTTTGGTTTTGTTGGAGGAAATACAAATATAAAGGTGTGTTTGGTTTAGGATTTAGTAGGAGTAAAATATAATAAAGGGGTGCTTGGTTTCTAGTTTTGATGTAGCCTAAAACAATTAAAGAGGGTGTTTGGTTTATATGTTATGTTTATAAATTATATTTTTATTATTAATTTTTTTTCTAAAACATTTATAACAAAATATTTGTTTTTAAAACACTTAGTTAAAATATTAAAAATTGTAAAAACACTATTTTGACGCGGTTTCGGCCAAACGCGGATAAAAGTCGAAAAGTATTAAAATGAAAAATAAATAAGCTCTCAAAGCTAAAATATGGAATTATTGATTTCTCAAAAGTTAAAATGGATAAATATCCAAAGTGTGATTCCAATTTGACTAGGAACGTGAAATTGCCGAATCTTGTAAAAGTAAAAATTAAAATTGTTTTACTTAATAGTAGAAATAAGAATAAATTATAATAAATATATTTACCCAAATATACGAATTCTGACACCATTGCTCAGACTAGGTCTGAGAGGGTATCTAGATCGCCCCGTGATTCACTTCTCCCAAGAGTTTATACACTTGGAAGTGATGAGGGCAGTATGACATTACAAGAATTGACGGTTTTATGTACAACATTATCCAAGAAAGTGGAAAGCTTGGAGGCAGATTTAAAACAAACTAAGCAAGTATATGGTGCTGCTTATACCAAGCTTATCTAAATGTGAAAAGGTTAGAGAAGAATGTTAAGACAAGCCATTCTAGAAAGAGAGCTAAAATTGTCGTTTTAGATGATGAAGAGGATTCAGAGGATTCTTCCAAACAGGGAAGGATGATAGAAGAAATTGATCAAGATGCATGAGTTACTTTGGTTACTCCTATACAGGGAGAAGATCAACCTGAAGATCAGTTGGGAGTTCTTAGTGCAGCTAAAGTTCTTGCAGATGCAGCTAAAACAAATGTTCACACTTATACTAGAAGAAGAAGGGCAGTTAGTACTGGTAGTGGTGGAATTAGTACTACTGGTGCATTAATGCCAGTTAGTACTACAGGTATAGTTCAAGAGGTTAACATCAGTACTCCTTCACTAGTTGTTGACAAAGATAAAGGTAAAGGTAAAATGGAGGAATCTGAGGATGAACAGACTAAGAGAACTAAATTACAGCAAGAACAAGAGAGGCTTGGTCATGAAGCAGCAGTGAGACTGCAAGAGGAACTGGATGAAGAAGAAAGACAAAGGATGGCTAGAGTTCATGAAGCAGCTCAATCTTTTACTGAGGAAGAATGGGAAAACATTAGAGCAAGAGTTGAAGCTGATGAAGAGCTATCTAAGAGACTACAAGCAGAGGAAAGGAACAAGTACAGTGAAGTTGATCAAGCAAAGATGCTTGTAGATCTTATTAATCAGAGAAAGAAATATTTTGCTGCACAGAAATTTGAAGCAAAGAGGAACAAGCCCATGACACAAGCTTAACAGAGGAATTATATGATTAATTACATCAAGCACATGGGAAGTCATACACTGCAGCAATTGAAAAGATATTCTTTTGATGAGCTCAAGGAATTATTTGAAACTACAATGAAGAATGTCAACACTTTTGTACCCATGGAGACTGAAGATAGAGGAAGAGCATCAGAGTTAGCAGCTGGAAGTTCACAAGCAACAATTATTGATTCTGCAGAAGTTGGAAGTTCTAAAAGGGCTGCAGAAGCAGAACTTGATCATGAAGGTTCTAAGAGACAAAAGACTAATGAAGCTTCAGGATCAGTTCAAGAACAACCAGAAGAAGAGGAAAAAGAATTGTCACAAGAGGATTTACAACAAATGATGATGGTAGTTCCAGTGGAAGAAGTTTATGTTGAAGCCTTACAGGTCAAATATCCAATCATTGACTGGGAGGTTTACACTGAAGAATCTAGAAAATATTGGAAGATCATCAGGGTTGGTAATCATACAGAAGCATATCAATTCTTTGAGGATATGTTGAAAGTATTTGACAGGGATGACTTGGTGATGCTATGGAATTTGGTTAAAGAAAGATTCAGTTCAACATAACCTACTGATGAACAAAGAAAACATAAGGGTTGAAAATAAAGGAGGTGTTTGAACCTAAACATTGATGATACACCTATGAAACTTCAGAGATATTGCATGGATCCATTGAAAAAGACATGATCAATATGATTCATGTGGGGTTCATCATGTTGTATACAGAGAGAGGAATATATATTTCAACATGCTGGTAAAAGAAAGAATATCCATGTCAAAAGAAGTTCAACTTTAATGTTGGTTAACAATCTGTTAGTAAACAGCATTCAGAGATGCAAATGACTTTAAGATAATCTATCATACAGCAAACAGACCATGACAATAAAGTGTTTGGCAGATCCTCTTCGGCACAAGATGTTTTAATTCTGATAAACCTTGTTGATTATGGGAGTTAAATCCACAAGTTTAGGGGATGAATTGTTGGGAATTAAACTTATCATTGACACCCAACTCCTCAACCACTGTGGCATAGGAGTTTCCTCCGCTAACCTTATTAAAGTATCTTTACGACACTCTTCTAGTCTTAGGTTTCATACCTTCAAACTCAGCGTTAGAACTCCCTCTAGACACTACGAGAGACAATCAAGGTTTGGGGTGCAATAACCCTGTATGAGTAGGTGGAATAGCATTATACAGCTCATAAACCCCAGACCCATTATACTTTTATCAGGTATTTGACACCCTATTAATTTGCGTCTAGACTCTTTGAAGCATTAATCAAACTTTTCAATCTTAAGTATTATTTCCTTTTCTTGCTATAAGCTTTTCTAAACTCACTTTTAAAAAGCATAACTAATTTTTGAGTTCTTTATATGAGATATCTCTTTTTATGGACACAGCAAGTTATTCACAAAAAAGAACTCATTCTTTTGTAAAAGACAAGTTGTCTTCTAACAGATCTAACCCTCTTTTATACATAGCTAAATTGAACTCAGATATGTTAAACTCATATTCTTAAAAATCATCAGTTGATTTTTAAGAGTTTCAAAGCTTTTTAGACAAGTTTTTTTGAATAAGTTTTATCATTATGTACCTCAGCAGTCTAAAAAAGGCCATAAGCACCATGTTTGTAGGGACTTCAATCATCCTTCCATAATAGCTCCAGTCAAAACCACTCCATCAATAGCCAACATGGCTTTGGAAGAAATTTCTTCCACATTTATAGTCCTTCTAGAGTTGTCTTGATTCTTGCTCCTGTTATCTTGGATTCCTAGCTCCTCTGCATTCCCTTACAAAGTGTCCCATCTTATGACAGTTGAAACACTCTACCTTTGACTTGTCATATCCAGCTGTGTCAATCTCATTGATAGTGATCTTTCTACCAGTTTTCTAGAAAAACTTTCTTGTCCTCACGCTTAGCAATGCTAACTACCACTTTAAATCCATCTCTTCTAAGTCTTCTTATTATTTTGTTCAAGTCCTCATGTACAAGTAGAACCTCTTTTGTTGAATGCCACAAATGCATAAACAGTGGCATCACTTAAGTTAGCAGTACTAACTTGAGTACTAGCAGTGCTAACTTGAGTGCTAGCAGTGCTAACTTGAATGTATCCAGTACTAACTCCATAAGCAGTATTAACTTCATTAGTACTGCAAGGAATGATAACAATATCATGTTTTGAGACTGAGATTGAGTGGCAATTCCTTTAACTCCTTGTTTAATAATCTTGAAATTGTAGTAGATAGTCCCATCAAAGCTTATTATGTCTAGATCAGGTTTATTCCTCCAAACCACAACATGAGTATTCCACTCAGAAGGCAGACTTCTCAAAAAATTTAAATTGAGATCTTCTTGTGAAATATCCCCCTAAGATTGCCAGCTGACTTATAATCTTCATGAACCTGTTAAAAGAAGTCCAAGAGACGCTGTGCTTGGTGGCACTAAAGTTCTCAGACATTTGTTTCATAAGAGTCTTCTTTGTGGCTTCTTACACCATAAATCTTATTCTATGGCATGCATACAAGATCTTAGCATCTTGTAACTGATTAAAATCAGTAGATGTATTGGAAGTGCCATCATAACATACTTCTTGAGCCTCACATCATTCTTCTTTTGATCTTTTTCATCAGCAGTTATAAGACCTGGTATTTGTCAAGTTGAGGTACCATCTGCATTTGTTGTTGTTTGAGCTTCTGGTTTGAATGAGTTTCCATTATCTATGGCATCCCATAGAGCATAGTCTTATACTTGAAAGTATTGCTCAATTCTTAGCCACCTACATATCATTTCACCTTGTTAGATACGGGGGGCAAAACTTTGCATAGTAGTGGTTAGAGCATCGTTTCCTAGATCCACTCATCTTTGTAGTAAAGTGTTTTTACTTGTAAGTTTCTTCTAGATCAAGTTCTCAGAACAACAAGCCTGATACCATTTGTTGATCCAATTCAAGATCTATTCCTTTAGCTGAAAGGTTAATTCACTTGGATAATCCAAACAACTTTAGTAGTAACTTCGTTGAATACTAAAGAGTTATGCGTGATCTACTCTTTAATACTTAGGAAGAATAATTAATGAAACAGTAAAGTGTTATGAACATGGTATAACTGAAAACACCAAATATTATTATCAAATTAATACTGTATTCTGTGTAGTACTTAAGGTTTACAACCTTGAAGCTATATATCAAACTCTATGAATGTAGATAATTGGAGAGGTGAATCCAGTATGTCACTTAAACTTCAAGAATTGAACGTTTGATGTATATATCCATTGTCTATAAAGTGGAGACTATGGAGTAGAGTTAAAGCAAACGATCAATTATATGGTGTTGCTTATACCAAAGCTTATCATAGAATGTGAAAAGGTAAGAGAATACGGTCAAGAAGCCATATCCGAAGTAAGAGTCAAAATAGTCATTTCAGATGATGAAAAATAGGATTCAAGGATTCTTCCAACAGGAGAAGCTGATAGAAGAATTTGATCAGATGCAGAGTTATTTGGTACTCCTACACAGGGAGAAGATCACAACCTAAGATCCAGTTGGATTGTTATCGTTAGTGTAGCTAAAGTTCTTGCAGATGCAGCTAAAACAAATGTTCACACTTATACTAGAAGAAGAAGGGCAGTTAGTACTGGCAGTGGTGGAATTAGCACTGCTGAAGAATCAGTTAGTACTGCTGGTGCATCAATGTCAGTTAGTACTGCTAGTATGGTTCAAGAAGTTAACATAAGTATTCCCTCACCAGTTGTAATCAAAGATAAAGGAAAAGGTAAAATGGAGGAATCTAAAGATGAACATTCCAAGAGAACAAAATTATAGCAAGAATAAGATAGGCTTGGACATGAAGCAGCTGTAAGACTGCAAGAGGAACTGGATGAAGAAGAAAGACAAAGGATGGCTAGAGTTCATGAAGCAGCTCAATCTTTTACTGAGGAAGAATGGGAAAATATTAGAGTAATGAGTGAAACAATCCAGAGGAAAGAAAACACGTACAGATGGCAGTTTGATCAAGCAAAGATGCTTGTAGATCTTATTAATCAGAGAAAGAAATATTTTACTGCACAAAAAGCTGAAGCAAAGAGGAACAAGCCCATGATACATGCTCAACAAAGGAATTATATATAAATTACATCTAGCACAAGTGGAAGTCCATAACACTGCACAATTGAAAAAAGATATACTTTTTGATGAGCTTAAGGAATTATTAAAAAACTACAATGAAGAATCACTAGAACTAGTCATTTTCTCTTTCTACAAATTTGGCCAACCCATCATTCCTAAGCTTGTATTGTGATATCCAATATCCTACATTTTCTGTGCACACATAAACTACACGACCTAATGTCTCTTTATATAGTAGAGATCATCTAGGTTTACAAAGGATAAGAACAAATATAATTAGGAAACAAATAATATCTTCCTAACTTTTATCTTTATCTTCTATATCTTTTATCTTCTTAAGGAGATCTTTTAGAATCTTCAAAATCTTCCATCTTTTGAAGAATTCTAGCTTTGCATTTAAGTCCTTCTTGTTTCATTCTTTTATTTATTTTGTCTCATCAAATAACTAATTCCCAACAGTTGGTAATCATACAGAAGCATATCAATTCTTTGAGGATATGTTGAATTTTTTTAATAGGGATGACTTGGTGATGCTATGGAATTTGGTTAAAGAAAGATTTAGTTTAATAGAACCTACTGATGACAAAGAAAGAACATTATGGGTTGAATTAAAGAGGTTGTTTGAACCTAATACTGATGATACACTATGGAAACTTCAGAGATACATACATGATCTATTAAAATGGAGATTATATGATACATGTGGGGTTCATCATGTGTCTACAGAGAGAGGAATAGATATTTTCATGCTGGTAGAGAAAGAATATCCATAGTCAAAAGGAGTTCTGACTTTGATGTTGGTTAACAAGCTATTAGTAGAACAACATTCAGAGATAGCAAATGAGCTTCTAAGGAAAATCTTCATACAAGCAAACAAACCAAGACAATAAAGTGTTTGGAAGCATTCTCTCAGAACAGATGGTTAATTCAGATAAACTTGTAGATTTGAACATCAATCACAAGTTTAAGGGAGGATTATAGGGAATTAAACTTTCTCACACTTAGCACTGCCAAGCTTAGTTAGTACTGGCAGAGTTGAAGTTAGTACTGCTGGAGTTGAGTTAGTACTGCCAATCTATTACTAGTAGTTAATATTGTTTGGATATAAACGAATACTACTGCTAGCTTCTTGGATTTAATACTGCTAGGGTTAGCAGTTACTACTGTTGGACTTAAACCAGTTTTGTGCTGGGTTCCTACTGATTGGTTTAAGGGGAAGTTAACAGATTGGTTTTGGTTTTAAATGTTCTTAAACATTTAAAAGGCTCGTTTTTGGATTTCTTGGCTTAATTGATTACGAAGAAGATTGTTTATGACTTATTTGAAATTGAAGTGAAAATTTTCGGATGCGTGTTCTTATCATATCTTAAAGTGGGTGTTACACTTTGTAGATAACTTGTTCGTGCTTAGAAACGATGTGACGAAGACTTGTCAGAATCTAGAAAAGGTGTGTGATTTACAAACTTATGGTGCTCAATGCTCACATTTGCTATCACTTGGTATGTGTCTCATAGAAGATGAGGATTTTTGTCAAGAGGTTGCGATCTACTTATATTTCATAGATTTATTTATGAGTTCGAAGTCACGTGAGCATCAAGTTCGTTATACTTAGTTTTCTTCATCAGTAATCATTACATAGAGCCTACAGAATTAAAGATTCAAGAGATGGTTAACATATGGGTTTCAGGAGAAGCATAATGTTAAAAATGTTTAACCATTTATGTGCTACATTGAGGTGAAGGTTTTTACTATTGCTAGTTTATGTTTTTACTGCTCAAGTTCATTTATCTTAAGGCGCGTCATGGAGGGTAATTTGAGGATATAGAAGGCTTAGATTAGAAGTGTGATATTGGTTTGTAGTGGTCAAGATCAAAGTTTTTTATATTCATATATCCCTTATTGGATTATGACAAAAGGGGGAAGAAGATGTTAACAGGTATAATTGGCAACTTGTAGATCCTTGGTGTGGCATGGTACAAAGGAAATCTACTTAAGGGGAAGTTTTGTTTCATTCAAGGAGATCCGTGATCTCAACTTCAAGGGAAGATTTGATTAAAGGCTTTATGATGATGTTCGTGCAAGAACATTATTTGTTTTGTCATCATCAAATAGGGGAAGATTGTTAGGAATTATAGATTTGATGAGAGAAAAGAACAAAAGAATGAAACAAAAGGATCAGAATCATCATTAAAGAATTCTACAAGCTGGTGGAGAATTATGGAAGATTTGGTCAAAGATATCAAAAGATGAAGATCTAGAAGATCTCCTTAAGAAGATAAAGATAACAGAAGATATTTTTTAATGTTTAAAAGATTTATTTGTTTATATCTTTATGTTAACTTCCTTTGTAAGTCAATGTCTCTCTATATAAAGAGATTATAGACACATAGTTTTAATGTACATATAGAAAAACGTATGTGTGTGCAAGAGTTAGAGATGTAGACGTCTATAGTGGTGGTGTAGCCTCAAGGTCAAGGTAACTTGATCCTTGTTATTGTTGAGTAACACGATCTATACTGATCATATAGATTTGAGGCTTGGTGGAAACGTTTAAATATAAAACCTTGTTCAATAACTTTGATGTTCTTATTTATATTCCGCTGTGCATTATGTTATCATTGTTATTGTTTATCCTAGATATAAGTTCTAAACAAATTGAGCTTACAAAGATCCTATCAGGCTTAGTACTGCCAAGCTTAGTTAGTACTAGTAGAGTTGAAGTTAGTACTGCTGGAGTTGAGTTAGTACTGCCAATGTAAACTTAATACTGCTCATGGAGGATTACAATTGCTGAACAGATAAAGACCTGCTGAAGAGATAAAGATGTGTGATATGATTTGTATTAGTTTATTTTGTGTATATCTTATATTATTAGAAAGATTCGTATAAGATAAATATTTAGAAGATTTGTAGTTATCTTGTAAAGGACTCCTTGGTGTATAAAAGGAGATCCTAGGTTATGATGTTAAGTGTGATTATATAGAGTTGCATGCATAGCTTCAAGGTTGTAAACCCTAGTATTAGACAGAGTACTCGTATTATTGATCTAAATAATATTGAATCTTTTTGTTACATCTTTGTTCAATCATATTTACTGTTATATTCATAGTTCTTCTAAGTATTAAAGAGTAGATTCCACATACTTTTTAATATACACACAAAGTTTCTACCATTGTTATTTTGGATTCATCTAAGGTAATATACTCTTTACAAGCTAAAGAATCAATCATAGTTTGGGATCAACAAAACTTAAATACTCATTGTCTTAAAAACATGTTATGATTCCGCTGCATTTTCCTAAAGCTTCTGCTAAAACTATTTCATTTATGTCGAGAATATTGTAAGACTTGTTTTGTTTCATCCAAAGCAACGAGTTATGTTTTATGAAACGTCCATATAGTGGTCGTTTACTTGATCTTGTGCGATATATGCAATGACGCACGCTATAAAAACCCATAATTTTCTAGTATTTTCATCAATGTAATTATCCATCTATTAAATTAGATGCACTATAATATCCATCTATTAAATTAGATACACTTTATATACCACCTTCTTACAGGTAAATTTTTGCTTTATCTCATTATGCAACGTAACTTGCATCTCTAAAGTAAACGAGCTCACACAACCTCTATTAATTCCATCTATGTCTATATCATGTAAACATCCTAATATGTCAAGTCTATATCTTAATATCATTTTACCAAGTACATTATCCATTTAACGTACTTTTCAAAACGTTATATCAAAACAAGCATTAAACGTTAATGTTTATATCAAAACCCTAATTATATGTAATGTATACATATAAAATGAATGTACAAGCCTTTAAAGCATGTGTACAAGTATCATAGCATAAAATTTGAATATCTTTTCCCTCCTAAATCAAGTTACAACTTTCTAAAGCTCAATGTACAAGTCAATAATGCAAGAAAGTCAAATTAGGTCATTTTACCTCCTAAATCACTTTGGTTTCTTACCACCACTTTAGTACAAGGTACAAGCACTTAATGCATGACTTCTAAACCCTAAACCTAATCCCTAAATCATTCTAAAACCTAATCTAAAACCTTAAACCCTAAACAAAACCTTAAAACCCTAATTTCACTTTAAACCTAAAACTAAACCCTAAACCTTAAAATTAAGCCTTAAACCTTAATCCTAATCACTAAATCTTAATCCTAACACTAATCCTAAACCTAAATCTATCCTAAACACTAACCCTAACTCGAATTTAAAACCTAAAAACCCTAACCGAGACCAAAACCAACCCGTGGCCCTTTTTCTTCCTTTTTGACCCATTTTTAAACCAAGCACCCATCCTAGCACTTTCATGACCTCACCTTTATGTCTCCAAGCTGCTTACAAGCACCTCCCTTTTAACTCTTGGCCACCAAGCTTGCTACATCACCACCTTGTCACCCCTTCTAGCCGTGACCCCCAAAACCTCTCCACCGTTGAAATCTACACCTCTAGCTCTGATTAATCATCATGATAGATAACTATGGAATCACCTTATAGCTAGCAATTACACTAATCATTCCAAGAAAACTTGCACCAAAGGCTCCCCTGAAACCATACAAACATCCGAACCAAGCAACCATTCAACACACCTCAAAATAAAATTAACATACCATAATGGAGTCTTAACTCAGACCAAAAGGAACAAGTTAAGATCCCAAAACTCATAATAAAGCCAAAGAAGCAAGAAAAAATGAAGTCTTGAAGTCATTACTAGGCTACGGAACCTTAAAACCAACCCCATTTTGACCCATTTTTAGCTCAAGTAAAGCCTAAGATCATGTTCCATAACCTCATCAATCTGTATTAGAATATACATAATACACTTAAGAATCATAAATAAACTCTTGTTTGAAGCTTTGAATCCTCACTCATGTGTTTTTAATAAAATCCCTGAAAAATGACACAGTTTTGATTTTTCCTATACTAGCTAACGAATCTATTTTTCTAAACATTTGTTACGTTAAAACTCTATTATAGCTTATTCAATTAGCTATAAACCGGCAAATATCATTTGAGAATCCCTAAAATAAACTTGCAGGCTTTTTGGACTTTGTTTTGCAAATATATCCATACATTGGGGTATATTATCATAACTTATCTAAATTTAAAAATTAAAGGGGCTAAAAATGTCATTATTCTAAAGTTATAACTATAAGGACCTATTTTGCCAAGTTTCAAAGTTAAAGGTTTAAATTATATATACTTTATATATAAAGGACTAAAGTTGTAAAAGTTTATAAACCAAAGGTATATATTGCCAATTTTGCAAACTTAAAATATAAAATATAATATTTGTATATAAATTATAAAAATATATATTAATATTATAAAACTTTATTTTTTAAAACCCGACACATTTATCGTTATTAATCATAAATTGACGCATTATTTCGTTATATATTTAACATAATTTATCAGCGACCAACTTTTGAACAAACTTAAAAATCTTATCGTATCACGTTACTAGGGAATTTCATATGAAGTGTTTCATTTGAGTTTTTGTTTTGACGAGTTTGCTGGGTTTACGATTTAAAGTGCCCTGGCTCCTCAAACGATACTACATGGCCTCTGGATTATGAAAGCCCGAACAACGATACAATATTTCTATAATTTAATAAATCAAAGATATAAATTAAACTTTATGAAGTTTTGAAACATAAACTATCACACTAAGACTTGACATATTACCTCAGGTTGTGTGATGAAGCCGTTACTTTCACTTGATATACTTTTGCCATCAATCAGATTTCCCTATACTGTTAAGGTGAGTTCATAGCCTCGCATTTCAATCTTTTAAATGTTTTATAAACCCACGAGGGGGATACATGCTCAATTGTTTTTAATATACACAAGTACTTAAAACCGATATTGTGAAGTTCATACCCTCGCCTTTACTTATTTACATGCTTTATAAACCTGCGAGGGGGATACATGCTTATTTTATACAAATTAAACACAAGTGATTTTGATATGTGATATGGTTCCATCACTGTGAATAGTCCCATCTTTATATGTTTTCTAAATCCCGTGGGGGATTCATGCTATAAACTATGAATACACGTGTTTTTCCAACTATATGCTATCCTGATATATTATTACCTAAGTTACTTCAATTTTCCCATAAGACATCCTAGTCTCTCTTTGTGTAATAGCTCCTAGTATCTCTTTGGGTAATAGCTCCCAGTATCTCTTTGGGAAATAGCTCCCAGTATCTCTTTGGGTAGTAGCTCCCAGTATATCTTTGGGTAGTAGTTCCCAGTATCTCTTTGGGTAGTAGCTCCTAGTATCTCTCTAGGTAGTAGCTCCCAGTATCTCTTTGGGTAGTAGCTCCCAATATGTCTTCAGATAGAGGCTCCCGGTTCTATTAAAATATGTGATTCATGAGCTTAGAGCGATAATACTGTTTTCCATGATAATACTGTTTTCCTTAATAATTGTACTCATTGCAATTATTACACTTATGGGTGTATAACAATGTAACACACTGTTTATAATGAATTGTATTCAAACTATTTTCCATAATAATTGTACTCATCATAATTATTAAACTTATAGGTGTATAACAACGTAACCCACTATTAAACTTGTACTCAACTATTATAACTGAAAACCTATGAATTTTACTCAACCTTTGGGTTAACCTTTTTAGCATGTTTATCTCAGGTAATTAAGCATCCTATGGCACTGAGTGGCACGGACTTGAAGATGGCTAAACTGTTATCATTCAAACTTTATGTTTCTAGATTTTGGGACCTCCTCTGTAAAACTCTGATATGATATTGAATGATAACTAAATTTTCCAAAACGTTTCTTTTGAGTCGTTTTCTATGATTATGTCTGTTGATCCATGAAGTAATACCCCAGGTTAGCTTCCGCTGCTATATGTCAAAAATGGGGGTGTTACATTTGGTGATTCAACGAGGGTTACCATTCAACCACTTTGACGACGAGCAAACAACGAGGGTGTTTCAGAAACATTTTCAACCAAAATACAATCATGTAAGTCGCACTACTCTCAAACGTGATGCAATAAAATTATGAGTAGCGGCTAAACAAGCAATAATTGATGGTTTTGCTACCTTAAATGCTAATGTCAACCTAACAATAGATGTTTGGTCCGCTCCTCATGGGGTGCCCGGTTCTTACATATGTGTTACCGCACATTAGATTGAACCCGATACTTGGCAAATGATGAAGCGGGTCAGTGCATTCGAAGACTTTCTGGTTCCCCACACGGGTAGTGCTTTAGCTAGAACGTTGAGAAAAACGTTTGTCAATTTTAATTTGGAAAATAAAATTATGTCAATTACGTTGGATAATGCTAGCAACAACACATCTGCAATTGGTAAACTAAAATTAAATACGAACCACCAATGGATGGTAGGTTTTATCATAGTCGTTATGTTGCACACATCATTAACTTGGTTGTGCAAGATGGTTTAGCGGTGCCCGCGATTAATGCGAGCAAAAAGTATTTTAAAACAATGTTAAAAGATGTTTTTAAATCGAGTGCTAGAAACCATCAACGCTATATTAAAATTTGTTCCGAAGCGGGGAAACCTTGTTTATCACCTAATTGGGACATTCCGATAAGATAAAACTCCATTTATCATATGTTTCTATGTGGTTTAAAACAAAGATCTAATTTGATGTATTTTCATGACCTTTTGACTAGTAAGGGTAAGTGTCAACATTTTCAGGCTGAGAATTTAGTTCTAATTGAAAGTAATAACCCAATTACTTTGAAGTGTTTTAACAATGCCATAAAAATTTTATCGGGGTTTTTACACCCGACCTCACCATTGTACTCTAACATATTTTCTTCATGAGTAACAAATTAACCGAATATAACTTAATGGGGGTATATTCCAAGTATGGTTAAACCAATAAAGGAAAAACTTATGAAAGTATTTTCAAAAAAATGCCACCAATCATTAATTGTCTAATAACCGAGCTTTAAACCCATGGTTTTAATGAAACGGGGTAGAGTTTACTCACGAGCCGATAAGGTATACGATTGGAGTTTCTTGACGATAGTTATGCAACTAAGGCAAAAAAATGATTCAACAACTCTTTGGAAGGTTTGTATAATATTTATTATGCAAAATATGGTAACCCTAAGTAGTAGGGCTTTTTCATCGAGGACGAGTGGCGGGAATCAAATGACCCGCTTGCTAAACCGGTTGTAAGAACATAGAAAGAAAAAGGCAAGGAACGATTCTTCATTCGTATTTTGTCACACTTCTTGATAACGGTGCGTTTGCAACTTTTGATCTCTTGGGTTTTTGGAAAGCAACGAAATCAATGTATCCCGTTCTATCCTGTATGGTCATGGATATAATAAGTGTACAATCTACTTTGGGAGCTTCTGAATCCGCATTTTCAACAACTGAGAGGGTGTTGTCAATCCGAAGAACAAGACTTACTCCGGCATCTTTAGAGATGTGTATGTGTTAAAAGGATCACTTGGACGCTCAAGAGCGTAAACAACACAAATCCGGTCTTGAAAACCCCATAGACTTTAAAGAAGAGATCTTGGATGCCGAGGTGCTACAAAATGAAGCAATTCCACTATCCGAAGAAGAAATTGCACTAGATGTTGCTAGCAGCGAAGGCACGATGTCCGGTTCGGGTTCGAGAGGAGAAGAGGTTGATTATGATATGACAAACTATGGCTATGATGATTATGAATAAACCGATTATTATGTTGTATTTTCAATTTCAATTCCGATGTATTATGTTGTATTTCCTTTCCGATGTATTTCCTTTTCGATGTATTAGGTTTTCAATTAAATAAAAGTTGAAGTTTGTTCAGTGTATTGCGTATAAAACCACGAAAAAAGATTAGAATCACTTTTAGTTAAAAAGATTAGAATCATTAGATGGTAATTGTTATGTAATCAGTTTTTTGTAATTGTAGTTACACTTCCTATTTCAACCTGTTCTTTTCACCCTACAATTTTACATTCTACCTAAATTGAAAGATAAGTCTTTTTCTTAAATCAATTTTTTTTGTTTGGTGAATGTATATTTTTTTATAACTTGATTATGATTGTGGTTACAGGATTGGAAGGCAAGTGGTGAATGTTTCATCAATCATGGTGTGAGATGAGTCACAGAAACACATCGACTTTTCACTCACAAGTCCCTTTGGAGGTGGCAGAGTGAAGCGAAAGAACCAAAAGGCAGCAGCAAAGAAGGCGGCTGGAGGTGATGCTGACGAAGATGATGAAGAATGAGCTCCCGGTCATCTTCGTTTAATGAAAGGTTTTATCTTTAATATCTTAGCAGACATCGTTTATTTCATCTTTTTCGGAACCTCATTTGTTTTAGGATGTTTTGGATGTGATTTCTTTTGCTGCTAAGAATTTTATAATGGATTATGGTTTGGTGTCTTCGAATGCTTAAGCAAGAAAATATCCCCACTAGCTCTTCTTAATGCTTTTAGCATGCTATCCTTGTCGTGTTGTATTATAATGGTGTCCTATAAAAGTTGGTCTTTACGGTCTGTCCAGAGAGACAACTTCAAGTTGTTATTAGTACTACCATGGTAGAGTCAAGTTGGGTAGGTTGTGTAATGTATAAATACGTTTAATGATCTTACAGCTTGGGTAAGCTGGTTGGGTTATCTTAGGCGTCAATTTCTGTCTTTGTAGTACCTGATTACAATAAGGATTTTAAATCACACTTCACTTTTCAGATTTTTGGTGGCCTATCGGTTTTGTCGATTGTGGCTAGTTGTAACTGGAATAAGCAATGATGTCAGGGTGCTTAGTGACACCTATTAGTATGATTATGTGCTTGAAATTTGCTAACCGGCAGATAATTATTAAACATCCGTATTCGTTATTAAGATGTTTTATAAAGAATCCCCATTAAAGCCGTAACGTTAATGATAGACTCGTGATAGTTGCAACAATGCTTGGTTAGCAAACATACTGTAGAAAATAAATTTGAGTTTGCAAGATATTTTTAGAGATTAGAAACCATACATGTTGACAGGATTATTTTGTTATTAAGTGTTCTTTTCTTATTCTAGTACAGAAACCGTCTTGTGTTTAAGGATTTGCATGTATAGATTATGTGCTGTATTTCTGCAGTATTTTGTAGTTCTTGCCTAGTTGGTTGTAAATTTTATGGGTAATTTGATATTCATAGCGGTCTTCCGATGTTTGACCCATTCCCTCTATTTTTTTTACGCATTTGTCTAATTAGACATTACCCGTTACGCAAATCAACTGAGTCATAAAAGTATGTCAACATCTACCGAAAAGTGTCCATCCATCATTCTTCTACCATGAGTATAAACCTTCAGGAAAGAAACTGATGACGTATAGTAGGTATACCAAGCCTCCGGGCTTGGGTCACACTGTCACTTGGGATTCTGGGCCCAACTTAGCAGTCATGGGCCGAAACTAAACCCAGCCATGCATTGGTAATGGCCCGGATACAGCAAAACGGACGCGGACCTAACTATAGGCTACTTCCGTTCGCGGAGAACACACGCATCCGTACACACGATTATTGCGGAACCTTGTCCGACAAGGAACCCACTCCGGCCACTAACGAAACAAACGAAATATTAGGAAACCCTAATATTTCACTCGCTTATAAAAGGGACCTTCTGACACAATGAACAGTATGATTTTCTCACTCTACATACACACACTTTCTCTCTTTACATGTTTACTTACTCTCACGCCAGAGTCTAATCGTGAGGTCCGTCCCCACGGTAAGGCTAACGGTTTTTATTTGATTGTTCAGGAAATCATCTCACATCTCTTGCTCTAGTACAAGATCTGACACTCAAATCATTCGGAGGCCCAACTCAACGAAGGATTTGAGCCCTATTCTAAGCCTCACATATTTTTGTAACAACAAGTGGCGCCATCCGTTGGACCACTAATGCAACCAACGTTTTCTAAAAATGCTCAACATTAGCACGCCCGGTGAACAGGAACAGCGCCAACCATAAATATCCACGACGCTCGTGCAGAACACCGGGGGAAGAAGTGGCCCACAAGGTCTCGAGGAGCCTACGTCTGACGAGGTCCTAAGGGAACTGTGCGACAAAAACTACCACTAACTGTTGCCGCTCATCGCTGAAAAAATGCAAAAAGAAAAAGAGCAGCAAGATAAGCTCAACGCGGTAAAGGCACACCTACTCTACGGTGATGAATCCGAAGAAATCCGAGAAATCATGAAGAGTCCCATTACTCCGAATCCAAGACGCCAACCGCCCGAACAGAGCAGAGAAGGAGGCATGGAAGTAAACACTCCCGAAGCCCCATCACCAATTGCAGTGTCTTCAGAAGACTCAGACGAAACAGACCTCCTTCACCTAGGCCTAGGCCGCAGAAGGAGGGTGGTGTATTCAATAGGTTGGGGGAAAAGAACAAAGCACATCCGCACGTTCTTACAGCCGCCACAGTTCCCACGTGAAGGGAACCAAAGTTCAACCAAGGAAGCATCATCACAGGGGCACATCGCCCCGAGGAAACAGCAGATATTCGAAGAGTGGAGACAGCGAGGGAGGTCACTGGAAATCTAAATCAAAGAGGCACATGTCAAACACCTACGAAGATGATCTCTCTCAGCCTTAGACGTGTGAGGAAAGAAACCCTTTCATACCTCGGATCTGGAATTTTGATTTCCCAAGGACAAGGATGCCTAGCCATGTCAAGACATACGACGGAAGCGGGGATCCGGAAGACCACTTAAAGCTATTCTAGTCTGCTGCAAAAACAAAGAGGTGGGCAATGCCAACGTGGTGCCATATGTTCAACTCAACGCTCACTGGAAATGCTAGGGTCTGGTTCGACAAGCTCCCAAAAGAATCCATTGACAACTATGAAGATCTAAGAGCAGCATTCAGGGAAAATTATCTCCAGCAAACAAAACACATCAAGGATCCGGTTGAAATACACCATACCAAGCAGAGAAATGGAGAATCCACAGAGGACTTTATGGAAAGATACAAAGCAGAAGTCCTGGACGTGAAAGGAGCACCGAAATGCATGAAGATCTCCGGATTCATGCACGGGATAACCCACCCTGAGTTGATCAAACGTTTATACGAGATCTCGTTATAAGAAAGCTATCACCACAACTGATTCATTATGAAACCTACATTCATATATATAATATATATAAATAAATCTATATCATCTATATATATAAATATAATATAATATATATATAGATATATATATATATATATATATAATATATATATGGAATTAAAATTTCTTCACAACAATTACTAGCCAAGCTTGGTAGTACTTAAGGCAAAAAGAATGGAAAGTAGTACTGCTGAATGTTGAGTTAGACTGCCAGTGTAAAGTAACACTGCGTGAATAGGAGGATACAACTGCTGAAGAGATAAAGACCTGCTGAAGAGATAAAGACGTGTGATATGATTTGTATTAGTTTATTTGTTATATCTATATATTAGAAAGATTCGTATAAGATAAATATTTAAAAGATTTGTAGTTATCTTGTAAAGGACTCCTTGGTGTATAAAAGGAGATCCTAAGTTATGATGTTAGGCGTGATTATATTGAGTTTCATGCATAGCTTCAAGGTTAAAAACCCTAGTACTAGACAGAGTACTCGTATTATTGATCTTAATAATATTGAAGCTTTTTGTTACATCTTTGTTCAATCATATTTACTGTTACATTCATAATTCTTCTAAGTATTGAAGAGTAGATTCCGCATACTCTTTAATATATACACAACGTTTCTACCAAAGTTGTTTTGGATTTATCCAAGGTAACTTAACCTTTACAAGCTAAGGAATAGATCTTGAGTTGGGATCAACAAGTGGTATCAGAGCTTGTGTTCTAAAACTTTGATCTAGAAGAAACTAACAAGAAGATCTCTTTACTCACAAGGAAGAGATGGATCTAGAAACTGCCCAAACCAATACTACTGCAAAGTTGCCCCTTCTCAAACAGGGTGAATATGATATGTGGAAGCTAAGAATTGAGCAATACTTTCAAGTACAATACTATGCTCTATGGGATGTCATAGAGAATGGAAACTCATTCAAACCAACAGCTCAAACAACAACAAATGTTGAAGGTACCTCAACTATACAAATATAGGGTCCTGTAAATGCGTGATAAAAATATTCAAAAAAAAGAATGATGTGAAGAGCAAGAATCATGTAACTGATGGCACCCACAAACGTTAATAATTAAATTCATCAAATGAACATATCTAATGACCTTTAATCAGTACAAAGATGCTAAGACTTTGTTTGCTGCTATACAAACAAGATTTGGTAGTAATGAAGCCACAAAAAAGACTCAAAAGAATCTCCTAAAGCAAATGTATGAGAACTTTAGTGCTCCAAGCACAGAGTCTCTTGACTCTATTTTTAACAAGCTACAAAAGATTGTAAGTCAGCTGGCTATCTTGGGTGAAAATAATTAACAAGAAGATCTCAATTTGAAAATTTTGAGAAGTCTGCCTTCTGAATGGAATACTCATGTTGTGGTCTGGAGGAATAAACCTGATCTAGACACAATGAGCTTTGATGATCTCTACAACAATTTTAAGATTGTTAGACAAGAGGTTAAAGGAACTGCAAGCTCAAGCTCAAGCTCAAGTTCTCATAATATGGCTTTGGTATCATCCCTTAGCAGTACTAATGAAGTTAATACTGCTTATGAAGTTAGTACTACTAACACTCAAGCTAGCCCTGCTAGCACTCAAGTTAGCACTGCTAGTACTCAAGTTAGTACTGCTAACTTAAGTGATGACACTGTTTATGCATTTTTGGCCAGTAAACCAAACGGGTCTCAACTTGTATATGAGGACCTTAAACAAATCCCTGAAGATGACATAGAAGAGATGGATTTGAAGTGGCAGTTAGCATTGCTGAGCATGAGGACATGAAGGTTTTTCCAGAAAACTGGTAGAAAGATCACTATCAATGGGAGTGATACAGCTAGATATGACAAGTCTAAGGTGGAGTGTTTCAACTGCCACAAGATGGGACACTTTATAAGGGAATGCAGAGGACCTAGAAACAAAGATAACATAAACAGGAATCAAGACAGCTCTAGAAGGACTGTAAATATGGAAGAAATTTCTTCCAAAGCCATGTTGGCTATTGATGGAGCTGATTTTGACTGGAGCTATATGGCAGATGATGAAGTCTCTACAAACATGGCTCTTATGGCTTTTTCAGACTCTGAGGTACTTAATGACAAAACTTGTTCAAAAACCTGTCTAAAAAGCTTTAAAACTCTTAAAACTCAACTTGATGATTTAAGAATAGAGTTTAACAAATCTAAGTTTAATTTAGCAAATTATAAAAGAGGGTTAGCATCTGTAGAAGAGCACCTTGACTTTTATAAAAATAATGAGGTTATTTTTTGTGAGCAACTTGCTGTTCTAAAAAGAGATATCTCATATAAAGTGTAACACCCCCAAATCTGGGTAGAAGTGGAATGTTGAATATCCGAGGGCGTTACTTCATAGATCAATAGCACAAGATACGAGAACGACCACTAACGTGTTGTTTTTAAAAAGATACATTGGATTAACAAAATACTTGTTCATTACATAAGCTCATGGCTTCAAAATTGTTTTACAATATAAGTAAAGATTTCGGTTTATAACAAATGTTCCCAAAATGTAATACGCCCAAATCTTTAGTACTGACTCTTTCCAAAGAGTGACCCCCAATGTATCTGAGCACCCCGTGCCTTATTGACCTGAGAAAACATGCTTAAAATATCAACATAAAGTTGGTGAATTCATAGGTTTATGTAAATCAACAGTAGGACCGCAATATTTCCAGGTGTATGATTAAGCAACAAATGCAAACATCATAAAAAGTAATTACGTCTACCTAAGCTCATGACACTAAAACTCGACATGTATGAATGCAATAAATTGCCAACATTGCCCGTGAATGGTGTTCTAACCCGAAACATCTCAAATCCGACATGGTATACGTTTGTTGTCCGGCAAACCGGCACAGTAAGCGCTACTCACCCAAACGGGGATGTCAATCCCAAATAGATCTATTTATAACACTCGCGCTTACAATCCAATAATTGACAGTTCATGATAGTGGGCTCAGTGGGTTATCGCTACTTAGGCAAACATATAATCATATTATAAGATGTACACTTGCGTCCAGTTTGTAAAACAAAGCATGTTTTCACCTCAAAGATGTAAACCATTTAAATAAATATAAAAACGTGGGGCCATGAACTTACCTCAACAGGTAGTCCTCTGAATGATATTATATATCCAAGTATAGCAATGAATCACACCGTCAAATACCTAAGTAAATACGGTCAAGTCTTAGTCTACATATTTAGGCTAACGACTCAGTGTATAAACTAAATTCAATTATAAGTTTATATATACTGTTATCACTTGTGTGGTGGTGC
>BQNB010028185.1:14367-54371 GCA_026074375.1 Tanacetum coccineum | reverse complement strand
TTTTTGCCATTTTTGATTCGTTTTGGGTTTATTTGGGTTATTTTAAGCATAAATAGATATGTGTATTCTACACTTATCATGTCTCTCCATCGTGAGAGGTGAATTGACCAAACTCCCAAAATAAGTTTGTCTTGACATCTTGAATATTGAGTGATTCACCTTGTTGTAACCTCTCGATGGCTTCCCACATTTCTTGAGCTGTCTGACATGCATCAACAGTTGAGTAGATTTCATCTCCAATTCCAGTCAATATCAAATGAATCGCTTCTTTTTCAGATTCATAATGAGCTTTGTTCTCAGGAGTCATATTCAGAACTGTCTCGACTGATGTTTTTGCAGGAACTTCTGGAGAATCCTCTGTTGCTGGAACAGCTGGTGTAGTGACCATTGTTGGAATATAAGGACCTGTGAGAATGCACTTTCGTAAGGCATCACCATTTGGTCTTGTATCAATGTATCGTAAGAACCGTGATCGCCATTGTGCATATCGTCCTGTTGCAAGCATTGGTGGACGATCCCTTGAACCAGCTGCCATTATGTTGTTATGCATTTGACTGTCGGTTGTGGAAGTTGCAATTGGAGTCGTCATGATGGATGATTGATGAATTATGAAGTGAGAAGGATTTGTAGGATCTTAAGCAGGTAAAGTTATTGTTGTTGTGGATTGAGTACAATTAATGTTCACGGGATTTTACAATTCTTGGATTTAAACCGAGAGAAGAATCGTATCTTTCACGGGATTTTACAAAATCAAGAAAAAACCGTAAAACAAAAATTACTTAATTCGGTTCTAGTTCGGTTGTTATGTAAAGCACCTAATTCGGTTCATGCTTGTTCGGTTCGTTAGTTCGGTTGTCTAGTTCGGTTCTCTAGTTCGGTTTGTCTCGATCGATTATCCTAGTTCGATGGTCCTAGTTCGATTGGTTATAGCTAGTTCGATCCAAGCTAAAGGCGCTCGTTCGATTGTGCTTGTTCGATCCAAACTCACCACTCGTTCGATTGAAACAACGAACACTCGTTCGATCCAAGTACAAAAACACTCGTTCGATCCTTGAGTATTTAACTCGTTCGATCCACTCTAGATCGATCCTCCTAGTTCGATCGTTGAAGGAATAAGCTCGTTCGGTCCTTGAAGGATTTCACTTGTTCGATCCTTTAAGTGAGATCTTGTTCGATGGACTCGTTCGATGGGCTAAGTTTTCCCTCGTTCGATTGTTACTCGTTCTTTTCGTCCTTGCGTTTTGCTTAGCCACGCACGAAGTAACCACGATTACAATACAATTACAAACACTAAATCGAACCAAATTGAGGTAACCAAATCGAACCACTTTAGCTAAAAAAAAACTAAACCACGAAACGAACAAAAAAATACCAACACGAAGCAACCACTAAAACTAACAAAAACTAAACCCACCCGTGGCGAATGATACCAAATGTAGGTTACCCTTAAATCACTTTCACTTCATTATTGAAACAAGAAAAATAAGATGAGAAGAATTGGAAGAATTGTAGAGAGAAGTTAGAGAGAGAAAGGTAGAGAGAAGAATAAGAGTTGGATGATTACTTGCAAAATTACAATGTGAGAATTAACAAGAACCAACAAGAATCAACAAGCATCAACACCCTCTCCATCCTTGGAGAGGGGTATTTATACTTAATACCAAGAGGCTTTCATGCCTTGGTATTTCTACGGGCCGGGCTCGGGATTACTTGGGCTTTCGCCCGATACACGTGACCGGTTAGATTACATTTAAGAGCCCGTTTACCCGTGTAGCCTATTACAACGTATAATTAATTAAGTGACCGAGACCTAATATAATGAACGAACTTCCATTGTTCGACTCAATATATTTTGAGGCTAACAGTATCCAATGGAAGTGGATACGCCGTATTAATCAGTTGGATATAATACGCTGTATTGGTCCGAGAACTGGATACGCCGTATCTAGTAGAAGTGGATACGCCGTATTCAACTGTCGACCAGAACAGTGTATTCAAGAAAAACAATTAAATACACAAACAATTAAACACACAAATATATACAAGCAAACAATTAAAGACAAATATAAGAAATTTATAGAATATACAAGAATACACTAATCTAAATTACACTAAAACCTAAGGGTTATATCTATCTAATCTAAAAATCAAAATATCAAATAAAAATCAAGATTAATTTTCACTGCTCAGGCAGCATGTGCAAAAATTTGATGTGCTGTCTTTGTGTGCGTAAATATTTTATTGTTTCAAGTTTTAAATTTATATTTTGCCAACTCAACCAAAAACAACACTTTAACGGGCAGTGGCTACCCCGATCGAGTAAGTTTTTCGTAAGTAAAGGTTGTCAGATCACTGAGAGCGATGTTAAAATCTATCAATTTAATTAATATCTTGTTATCTAATCTACCTGTAATTTCTATCAATCCTATGTTAAACCTATGTCAGTCTAAATCCTAATTCTAATGGGAAAATGGGGTTTTCAGCCTGAGAGACTAGCAGGGTTTGGTTGGTGACTACCATCAATCAAAGACACCGTTTACCCCCGCAAGCTAATCTAGAGCAAAAATAAAAGATCGTTCGAGCCATATAAATACAAACTGTATTAACCATTTCATTAATCCGATAAACGAACGTTGGTTTGTTTATTAAGTGCCAAGCATTTCTTCCTCTCGAGGTGACATATTATTCTTAAGACTTAGGCGTTACATCATCCTAAGACCTAGACACATTAATTCTGTCACATTTAAAGCATCCGCATAAAGCATCCTTATTTTGCTGATTATAATCTATCTTAGGAGATTAAAGCAATGGTGATCTAGTAAGATCCTAGCTTCATAGAGACTTACCCATTTTACCGCTAATGGCAACATCTAATACACTATAGTCACTTGTCAACTATCCAAAGGAATCAACCTAATATATTGATGAATTATCTAGGTCAACCTGCTAGTCAACACCGGGTCAATAAACCGGTCAGCAATATCCAATTAACAGTTAAGCCGAAGCATATCTCCTACAGACACAAACATAGAAGGACAATAATTATGATAACTATTATTCTAGAAGTATAGAAAAATACTATATGGAGACATCCCGGAGTCTAGATCCCACTTGTCCAGTTTATATATATCCATTTGAGATAGGTCGCATACAAAAAGCGCAAAACAAGTAAAACATTGATAAACATAAACAAAGAATTTAAAAAAGCACTCAACGATAAATCAAGAAATCGATATAAACAAATACCAAATATTCAAATCTTCATAATAATGGATAATACCCGAAGGTATTAGCCTTCAAACGTCATAATAAATACAAGAGTAATAATTTAGCCAAGGTAAACTAACCGAGCTAACGAATGATACAAAAAACTAAACGATTACAAAAGTATATGGAATTACATGATGTCTCCTATGGAATTGAATACGTTGCTCAACCTCTTCTACTCTTTTTCTCATCTGAAAATCGACTTTTGTGGTTTAGGTATCGAGAATATGATTTAGCACACTTAAAATTTGTTTTTGAGTTTTCTATTTATAAGGTCTGGAAGTTGGTTGAATACGGCGTATCTAAGAGATGGATACCGCGTATTGGAGATTTCTTAGAGTAGGGACCACGCTTGATATCTTCCAGAATATTATATTGATTCCATATCTTGAATACGGCGTATTGAGTCCTCTAGATACGGCATATTGAGCTTCATCCTTCTGTGGTCTTTGGTGGATGCAGGCACAAATACGCCGTATCTTCCTTGATGGATACGGCGTATTGATCTTTAGAATAGTAATCTTCAAAATATCTTCATTTAAGCTCCAGAATGTGCGCCTTTTGATAACTTTCACCAATTACTCCATAATTACTACAATTCTCAAATATAAATGATTAAGTAACAATTCTTTGCAATAACTATACAAAATGGGTTAATAACATGGGATAAATGATGCTATAAAATAGATGTTATTTGATGTCATCAGTAGATGATGAAGAGTATGATCGTATCAATGAGTAGATGTATAGTGATGTAAATGTGGAGTTAAAAGACACAGAGCTTGAGGGTGAACGAAAAGACGATGAAGAGATGACTCATGCTAGTCATATAGATGATGAGCACGAGAACGTTAATCAAGAGATTGTAGGTGATCAAGTCAAGGATGTTGCTCGGGTAACAGTTACAGCTGCCCCCGCTACACAGAAGACTGAAGTTCCACTACAAAGCTCTTGTATCTCATCCGACTATGCCACTAAATTTCTCAACTTTGATAACATTCCCTCGGCTGACACTGAAATTATTTCAATAATGGAAATCCAAGTCCAACATGAAAATCAAAGCTGTCAGACCTCACTACTTCTCACCGTACCCGTTCCGGTAATTCCTAAATCTTCAACAACTCTAGCAACAACCATTCCATTACCTATTCCACCATTCATCCCTTTTCCACAACAATCAACACCAATCACAACACCAACAACTACAGAAGCAACCATCTCAACCACTTCCGCTCCTGATTCCACAACCCTTACTGTTATCCATCAAAGACTTTCTGACTTTGAAAATGAAGTCAAGACACTCAAAAATGTTGATCACAGTTTAGCTATTCGTGCAGCAATCAAGTCTGAAGTTCTAACCGTTGTTAAAGAGTACATTGGAACTAGTCTGGATGATACTCTTCATAAGGTGATCTAGAGACATACTACAAAACTTATTAAGGTACACTCTGTTCCAGCAAATGTCGTAGAAATGCTCCAACAGCATCAAAAACCTTAGAAAAGTGCTGGTGATATTCGGAAGATCAAGATGGAACAAGCAGAAAAACAGCAAGAGACCAGATACACCATCACTTCATCTAATATGGCTGAATTATAAGAATTTGATCAGAAAAGAACCTTGTTTGAGACAATGACTAAAACTAAGTCATTTAACAAAAACACCAAGCACAAGGCCCTATATCATGCTCTAATGAAGTCTATTCTTGAGGATGAAGATACCATGGACAAAGGTATTGTAGACAAGTCAAAGAAAAGAAAGCCAGATGATGCTGGCAGAGATGAAGTCCCTCCTGCTGGATCAAACCAAGGGTTAAAGAGGAAGAAAATAAGTAAAGACGATGAACCATCAACGAAGGCCAAGTCAACTAAAACCTCCAAAGGCACCACTAAATCGCAGCCAAAATCTACTAGCAAGTCTGCACAAGTAGAGGAGACAGTGTTTGAGGCTGGAGATGCTGGAGTGCCATAAAATCTAGGAGAAAACATGGGTAACACTAATGAACCACCCATTGTCAATGCTGACCTAAAGGACTAGTTTAAGAAACCAGAAAGGCCACCTACTCCAGATCCTGAGTAGAATAAATGTAAAATAGTTGATAATAAGCCTACTCAGAAATGGCTTAGTGACCTTGCCAAAGCAGAAAAACATTCCAAAACATTTAATGATTTAATGAGCACTCTGATTGACTTCAGCGCATTTTCCATGAATTGCCTGCAGATTAGTGATCTCACACAAGATATTCTGGTAGGACCGGCTTAAAAGCTTCTCAAAGGCACTTGCAGGAGTTATGTCGAGCTCGAATATATTATGGAAGAATGTTACAAAGCACTTAATGATCAACTATATTGGAATAACCCCGAAGGTGATAGATTTCCATTCTACTTAAGCAAATTGATAACCTTGGTTCAGAATCAGAAATCATTAGTGAGTATTGTCCCTGATTAATTACTTCTTCATACAATGTCTTATGCTCATACTTGGCAAGGATTGGAAAGCAAGGTCAAAATTACATGATCTTCTTTGACGTAGACGAAAGCTTTTTAAAGTACAAACTGCAAGGAATTAAAGACTGTGTACCAACTTGTGGAATCCCGTTCAAAGTAGCTTTGTTGAAAACAGTAGCATGCTCTTTTAGGCTCATTCACATAGAGATCTCTAAAGTAAACCTTATAGGGATATGCTTAGTACAGGGTGTTCCAAACATTGATGTGTACTCCACAAAAAAGATTTCTGGTAGTAGCAAATGTCAGGCAAACATAATGATAGGGTTCATGGTCATCTAGAGGAGATTAAATATCGAAGATTTGACTTAGCTAATGGAACATAGTCATGAAGGAGTACTTTTTCATGACTTCATCTAAATGACATCGATGACATGTTGCTTCTTGTTGTTCAAAACAGGCTCTTCAACCTCAGAGGCGAGGACATTGTCCACCTGGCCACATCATTATGTATGTTCACAAGACGTATTGTAATCCAGAAGCGAGTGGAAGATCTTCAACTTGGTGTCAAAAGCTAACAGAAGAAGCTCAACATCTCAAGACAACTAACGCATAAGGCTGGCATCTCTGACCTAGCACCATATACCGCATACTCTAATCCTCAAGGTTTCATCTATTTGGAAAAGTTAGGAGGAATAACTGATGAAAAAATAAAAAAAAAACAAAAAAAAAGAAAACAAAGAAAATCTAAAAAAAAAAAAATAAAGTGATGTATACTTACGAGACTCTACAATTTCAGCTGATGGGGGGATTGGGTACACTTCAAATCAGCTTCTAGGTAAACTCAAAGACATTGCCAACTACTTAGAATTCGGGATATATGTGTTCATGTCGGAGGAAAAAGATTGGATGTAACTTGGACAAGAACGATCTTGCGAAGAAACGATCTCGCATCATGGTGAAAGATATTGATCGTTCGTTGCTGGAAAGAAGGTTAATGAGAAGCTTGGAAAAGTTTGTTGGTGGAAGGGAATACAGGGAAGACCTTAGACTGCTTCAGCGAACAATATGACTTTGTCATATTTGTTCTACTCTTTCAGATCAATCCTCATAATTATAAAACTTATGAATATGTAAATAATTAGTGTAAGACTAATAATAGGCATATATAGTGTTTGAGTACGAATTTTTAATAATTTCTTAGTAAATTCAAATTTTTTCAAATTAACTTACTCAACACCATATAATTCCCTCATAAATTGAGGGGGAGCATCAAAATGTTCCCAATTAAAGGCTTGATATATAATTAGAACATTTTTTTCTCCAAATAATTTCCATACATATTTGAATCAATTGATATTTAAAATATCAAGAGATTTGACATTTTTGATAGGGGAGAAAATGTGATTAAAAATATAACTTGTAAAATGTGATCTTAATGACTCTAGTGCAGCTTCTTCCTCATATGTGCTAAACATTGTCGAATATCGATGCACACATGCAGGGGGACCAATTTTGAAAAGTTAAAAACTATCAAGGTATAAACATTTTGATATTATATCACAAGTAGCTTGGTGGAATTTTCAAAATGGTTTTAATGGCAATTGTGGCAATACCAATAAACCAAACATGTGCTAATTTTATGGAGTTATAAGGTGGTTTAAGGTTAGGTATCTATCCCACGATCCAGCCAGAATCGGAGGGGTCCACCTAGGGACATTCCATTAGATAGAATAGAAGTCCTTATGTGTGATAAAAAAGGAGAAAAAGTGAGAAAAGGGAAAATTGCAGACTAAGACAAAGCTAACACTGGAACAAACCCAACAAGGTTTTAGTGATGAAATTTTGGTAAGCATTGAAGTGGTTGAAGAATGAAAAAAGAAATGTAAAGATAAAAGGTGAAAAGAAAGAAGCCCTCCTTACACTTAGGCAGAAACAGTGTCAATACATATGCTATAGGGAACACTAAGCTCTTGTCTGGTATTTAAGATAGTCGTCATAGACCCAGTGATCTGATACACAACCCTACCTAGCAACTCAAGGTCTCTCAAAAGACTCTTGTTTCATTTCTCACGAAGTTTAAACACATTTCTATCGACTTTCTCACTCCGAGTTAATTGGTATTAAAAAGGTGGCAATCTGCTCTAGACTCCGATTACTACAACTAAAGTGCACTATTAAGTCTAGAGCCATAAAGAGATCATCAATAAATCTCACTGGGACACTATTCCAATATAGTTGTTTTTCATACACTATGAAAACAAGTAATATCTTAAGAGTCCTACGCATTATTCTTGTTATATTGCCAGAACATTAGAGTGATACTTAAGTATTCACAATGACGATGGAAATCCTTCTAGAGCCAATATCAAACAAGCTCTGTAGTAGGTGACTTATGAGATCCTATATGGATCAAGCTTGTGACACTGGATATCAATTCGGTCCAGACTATGAATTGACGGTTGACGAATTTTGAAATGCATAAAACTCTTGATGTGTCACAAAATCACTTTAGCAAGTGACACGTCGATTGATTTTCAAATCAAAGTTTGATTCAATCGGTGAGACTTTGTCTCTCTGGTTCACTTATATCGTGTTGTCTGCTTTGAGAAACACCGGTAATAAGAACAGCTAGTGCAGCTGCGAAACCCTGTCAAGGAGATACTTCAGAATTCTACCTGATCACAGGCAGCATTTATACTGATTAACGGGGAACCGTAGTTATTGCAACCGTATTTGACGAAGTGACAAAGATACTTTGGTCCATATATGTTGTTTATCACTAACCCATTCATGCAGGAAATTCTGATGGTGGCCGCAGCTGGTTCAAGACAAGTCAAGATTCATAGCCACATGCTCATACTCGACCGACATATGTAAAGACATTATGAAAGCTCAAGTACATATTTCAAGACTTCTGCTACTCTGATACCGCACATCCTTCTTGAAGTGACGAAGTGTTAAAGTTAAAGAACTTCAAGAAAGATGATTATCCAAGCATTCAAGATCAAGAAAAGTATGAGCATGTTGGTCTGAAGGTCACAAGTACACAATAAGGCAAAATATCACAAGATGATAATACAAGATTATATTCGGCTGATGATCTCAAGATGCTCAAAGATCACAAACAAGACAAGCTAAAAGAAACAAGCTCAAGCCTAAAGTCTAAAGATCGCTATGCATATCACAAGTTGAAAGATAAAGATTCAAGACCATGAGCAGAGACGAAGACATTCATAGAATTATTGGCTTAAGAATTTTTTAATTTAAAGTGACCTCCCTTAGGGGGAGATTGTTAAAAATCGATAAAAGACTCGATCACTCATAGAATATGTAGCTCGTAGGTCTTAGTTAGTTTTTGGAACCTTAAATAGTTAAATGGGCCAAAGCTCATAGATAGCCCAAAGGCCTTAAATGAGCTGCGGGTCTAAGCTAGTATAAATACCCTCTCCACACATAAAGAGGGTGTTGGTGTGGTTCATTTCTTACATAGTTCATTAATCTAATATTCTCTTTTTTCTATCTCTAAAAACCTTCCTTCCATCACTTTCTCTCTTTAGTTTCTTCATTGATTGGTGTTGGGAATTAAACTTATCATACTTAGTACTGCTCACAAGTTACAACTGCCAGTATTAATCAGTTAGTGCTGCTAGAGTAAGTTAGTACTGCCAATACTAACTTAAGATTGTTGAAGGACTTAAGACTACTGGTTATAGAGTTACTACTGCTGGTTCAAGATTAATGCTGCTGCTGAAGTTAATGTTGATTAGTCAAATAGAAGACTGAAGTTAATGCTAATTGACTGAAATTAATGCTGATTAGTCAAACAGAAGACTGAAGTTAATGATGATTGAAGAGATTAATGTTGATTGAGAATTTGACTAAATATTTTGGAAAATATTAAATATTTCACCAAACCGATCTTGTTCATTCCCACTGCTAGAGTATTTTCCCACTGCTAGTGTTATGTATTCGCACTGCTAGAGAAAGGTTTCCACTGCTGAAGTTTTTCCACTGCTGTCTTAAGGATAAGGATTACTCTGAGTCAAATACACGTTATTGTTATATTTGGAATGTATCTTGCGTATATCTCTTTTGTTTAGGAGATACGGTTTAGGTCTTATCTTGTATAGAGCTCCTTGTGCTATAAAAGGAGTCTTTAGGTTAGAGTAGAAACATACATCTTCAATATCAATCTGAAATACATTCTCTCATAGCTTTAAGGTTGTGTAAAACCCTAGTACTGGTTGAGTACTCGTATTATTACATCAATAATATTAAAGCTTTTTGTGTAACTCACTGTTCCATTCATTTCATTGTTATTCTTCTTGATCATTAAAGGTTAGATTTCGCATAACCTTTGGTGAAACATCTTAACAAAGTTTCTCTCATTGTTAGTTTGGATTTATCCAAGGTGACAATAACCTTACAAGCTAAGTCATTAGATCTAAGTTTGGGAACAACAAGTGGTATCAGAGCTTGTTGAGAAGCTTTGAATAAGAAGAAGAGCATCCTACCAATTTTGCATTAATGGCATATACATCTTTAAGAAGTTCTTCAAGTTCAGATAATGAGGTATATGATGATTCCTTTTGTTCTAAATCATGTAGGAAAAACACAAAAAACCTCAATAATAAAATTACACGTTAAAAAAATACCTTAGTGATTGTGAGACTGACTTGTATAACTACAAAAGAGGTTTAGTCACAAGTTGACTACAACTTGTTAATTTAAAAATAATGAGATTAAATTCTGTGAAATATTAGAGTTCTTGAGAATATATTTAAGAGCTTAGAAGATATAAAATTGAAAATCTCAGGAATGAACTTTGAGGAGGTAAAGAAAGAAAAAGAAAGCATAGACTTTAAAATAGAAAATTTTGACAATGCTTCAAAAGATCTAGACAGTCTCTTAGGGAATCAAAGACTAGATAAAGATAAGAAGGGTCTGGGATTTAATGAGTATAGTGCTGTCCACCCCTCCTGCACAAGTCTATTCACCTCCTAAGAAAGATCTGTCTTGGATGGGTTTTTTGCCTGAGTTTGTTGATGATACTGTTACTGATTATAGTAGGCCTACACCTAGTATAGATGTGTCAAAAGATGTAAGTGATAAGCATAAGGCAATATAGAAAAGTAAGAGTGCCTCTTTCTCTGAACAAGGAGGATCAGTTGGTAATGTTGTATCAAAACCTATGATTAGGTTTGTGAAAGAAACTGGTTGCCCTAGTGTCTCTGAAGTTAATAATTCAGAAAACCAACCTGTGAAGTATGCTGAAATGTACAGGTCACAAAGGCCTAGGGGAAATCAAAGGAACTGGAATAATCAGAAGTCCCAACAGCTAGGAAGTGACTTTGTGATGATCAAGAAAGCCTGCTATGTATGTGGAAGTTTTGAACACCTGCAATATACCTGTAAACACAAGAGACATGTTAATGATCAAAAACAGGTTAAACCAGTGTGGAACAACTCAAAGAGGGGTGAATCAATCACATATTTCAAACAAGAATAACTCTACCCAATCCAAAATAAAATGATTTCACAAGCTATTTTGATGAGGTCTGGGAGAAAAACAATTAATGTTGCTAAGCCAAAAGCAGTACATAATGCTGTTAAGGCTTTAGCATGTTGAGTTTGGAAGCCAAAGAATAGAGTAATAGATCATGTCTCTAAATATAATAATGCATTAATCACTTTCAAAAGATTTAATTACATTGATACACAAGGAAGATTCAAGTCTGTGATGGCTTGGGTTCCCATAAGAAGATGATTTGGAGGATCCTTCCAAACAGGGGAGGAAAAATGCTCAAATTGATGAAGATCACTTTGGTTTAGATGGATGCACAAACTCAGGGGAGGCATGAGCATGATCAAGAATTTGATGCAGAAATTACTACTGTTGGTGCAGAAGTTGATGATATTATGCAAACTTGAAACTTAAGTGTACAACATAATTAGTTGCAGCAAAGACATAAAGATAAAGAAGAAAGGCAGAGGATTTCCATAGCAAAGGTTTTAATTCAAGAACTTCTTCAAAAGATATTCATGAAGGCTGAAAGATAAAGAAGATGAAGTGTTTGAAAGAATCCTCTCAAAACAGAAAGTTTCATTCAAGAAACTTGATGATTTGAAGGTAAATCACAAGTTTAGGAGAGGATTGTTAGGAATTAAACTTATCATACTTAGTACTGCTCACAATTACAAACAACATTATTAATCAGTTAGTGTTGCTAGAGTAAGTTAGTAATTGCCAGAACTAACTTAAGGACTGTTGAAGGAATTAAATACTGCTGTATTAAGAGTTACTACGCTGTTCAAGATTAATGCTGCTGCTGAAGTTTATGCTGATTAGTCAAATATATAATACTGAAGTTAATGCAATTGACTGAAATTATTGCTGATATAGTCAAACAGAAGACTGAAGTTAATAGAGATTTAAGAGATTAAAGTTGAATTGAAAATTGGACTAAATATTTTGGAAAGTAGTTAAATATTTCACCAAACCGCTCTTTTTCAAAGGATTCCACTGCTAGAGAAATTTCCCACGCTAAGATGTTATGGTATTTGCACTGCTAGAGAAAGGTTTCACTGCTGAAGTTTTTCCACTACAGTCTTAAGATAAGGATTAACCTTAGTCAAATACGCGTTATTGTTATATTTGGAATGTATCTTGCGTATATCTCTTTTGTTTAGGAGATACGGTTTAGGTCTTATCTTGTACAGGGCTCCTTATGCTATAAAAGGAGTCCTTAGGTTAGAGTAGAAACATACATCTTCAATATCAATCTGAAATACATTCTCTCATAGCTTTAAGGTTGTGTAAAACCCTAGTACTGGTTGAGTACTCGTATTATTACATCAATAATATTAAAGCTTTTTGTGTAACTCACTGTTCCATTCATTTCATTGTTATTCTTCTTGATCATTAAAGGTTAGATTCTGCATAACCTTTGGTGAAACATCTTAACAAAGTTTCTCTCATTGTTAGTTTGGATCTATCCAAGGTGACAATAATCTTACAAGCTAAGGCGTTAGATCCAAGTTTGGGAACAACAATTGGTTAAGTGTTTAGATAAAACATGTTTTCTACAAAACTTCTACCAAAACCAAAGATTTTTTAGACCATAAAACCCTTAAAACTTTAGACCAAGATTTCGAAACCAAAGAAATCTTCAAAACAACCCTTGGTTTATGTTTTTAAGGTTTGTTATTGAGACACCTAATGTCTTACTTCAAGACCCAAGGATGTCTAACTTAGGAGTTTTTTATGCTAATAACAATGGACCCAACAACCATTGAGGACCAAGCTTTTAAGTTATATGTTTGTTAGGTATAAGCTTGAATCGGTCTATTAGATGGTAGATAATAGTTGTTCTAAGCACATGATCGGTAGTATAAGATTGTTTATTTCATATAAGGAGTATCATGGTGTACATAAGTAACCTTTGAGGAAAGATCATTGGTAGACAAAAGCATAAATGGTGGATCTTTATCTTGTGGTCGCGAAACCAAAATCATCCATGAAAATCGAGCTAAGTTTTCCTTTTATGTTTATGAACCCTTAGTTGTTTTATATCTTAGTTATCAAAAATGATATGTGAACTAGTTTGATGCTAGATAGCTTACATTTGTCACAACTTCAAAATTAGGAAAGCTTATAAACTTAAAGGTGATTAACATAAAGTGAAACTAAACTTGCACGTCATATGTTAAGGAAATATATTTATGTGTTTACAACTTTCATAACTTGAATAAATCATAATATAAGTTTTAAGCCTTTAAGAACACATAAAATCCATCAACAACGAAACCCAAAAGAAGAAATAAAGTTTTAGAAGTTGCTTTAGTATTTTGGCCATAACTCCTTAATCCGGACTCCGATTTAGTTGATTCAAAAGGCCACAGAAAGGGAAAAAGGATATCTACACTTTGAGAATGAAATTTGATCAGTCCCTAGCGTGTTGGTCATGCGTTAGAGCGTCATCAGCACGTTAGCTGCTGTTTGGATTTTGGTATCTTTTTTGAAAACTTGCGTTTAGCATCCATAATTCCTAAAACTCGTTTTCCACACTTTATTAGGTTTTACTAAGATTTTTAAGACATAAAACATACAATTGGTATTAGTAAAAAAATGATAAAACGCTAGCTAGGAGTCATATGAGAAATGAATTATATACGTGCAAATTGGTAGATAACTTCGAAGATCAAATTTGTCTTTCATCTATTGTAGATAACTCAACGCTTTGGCATAGGAAGTTAGGTCACGCCAATATGAAGATAATTTAAAACTTAGCTTCAAAAAGGCTAGTAAGAAACTTACCAAAGTTGAGTTTTGATAGATACTTTTGTGATACATGTGGTCTACGGAGTCACGACATGCAAACAATAGGATTAGGAATGAAGTGTAAACTACTAAGGTTTTAGATTTGTTACACTTAGATTTTTTGTTCTATCACCCACTCAAAATTACAGAGGAAACTTCTATACTTTGATGATTGTTGATGATCACTCAAATTACACTTGGATAGTGTTTACTGAGTCTAATGATGAGGCATTAGGAAAGCTTAAAATTCTAAGTAAAAAGCATGCAAACCTACATGATTATTTTATTTTTTCAATAAAAACTAATCATAGTAGTGATTTTGATAAATTGCAATTTGGAAGCTTTTGTGAATTCCACAAAAGTTTTGGTGTCATGCTTGAGATACGGCTACATATATTTTTAGAAGGGCTTATATTAGAAAATTCATTAATTTAACACCTTACGAAATACAAAGTAATAAGAAGTCGTCATTAGAGTATCTAAGAGGCTAGAGGTCATCCAATAGACAAGTCATTGGTGAGTTGAACGATAAAACACTTAGGTCTTAGACAAAAAAAGCTTAGGATTTTCGCATGACATTTTTCAAAGTCCAAATAGCACGAGTCTAGTTGAGGTTGTTCATGGTTGACATGCACCATAAGATTTTAATTTGAGTGAGGTGTTGAGAGAGAGGGTAGAGGGTCTAGAAGTTGTTTGCATAACCATTAGATATATATACTTGTGCTCTTAGAGCTTATGTGCTTACGTGCTATGTGATAGGATTTATGTGAAAGGCATGGAAGTTAAGCAACATTGTTGTTTTAACGAGATGAAAAATAAACATCAATGCATTATTCAATATATGGTTGATATTATCTCGGATTCTACATGTCAAACTTATGTGATATGAACAAGAAATTTGATCTACATTTTGTCAATATTGTGGTAAACCTCACCTCACAAATTTAAATTTGTGATTTGGATGTACACACAAATTGCATCTTCTATCCCACATAATAGACATGAAATATTGAATAGACAAATTCGATGTCAATATAACACGTTGGATCACAAATCATAGTTGTTTTGAAAATGTTGTATTTGTGTCAACTTGTTCATCTTATTTATTGTATGATATGTGTATTAGGCTAGAAAAGAAAAGATAAGATTTTATGCAAACATACAAATTGCTCACGTAGTTGAAGAGAATTCCATGTAAATTCAGTATGCTATTGTATAACATACTAAAATACACAAATAATAAACATGATAATATAGTGCTCTCGTCCGAGAAACTATGTACTTAACTTACCATACCCTTTGGTAGTTAAAGATTATCATTGTTGACACAACACATCAAACCTTAATTCTGAGATATTATACTTTGCAACACTTTGCGCTTGTATAATAGAATATGAGTTCCTATATGTGTAAAATATCCAAAGGGATTAAAATAAACATAGAAGTAGGTTTGATAACTTGGACTACTCATCCGAGTTCCCAAGTACTTTCCTTGTAACGCAATTGGAAAGCTATCATTACCAAAAATCCAAAATGATGATCAAATGTTCCTCACAACCAACTATAAACGGAAGTATCATGTATGGCTTGACAAATCATGGTGCATGCATGCATAATTATAAGAACTAACTTGTGTTACTTGATCATCCAATTCCAACTAAAAACACCAACAAAGAATTGAGACTTCCATAACTTAAAAAAGCAAGTTGTTTCAAATCAAGAGAAACAACAAACCAACAATAATATCATCAAACATTTAGAAGGAATATTACAAGCATTAACTTACCAAACTTTCGAGAATATCATCATAGCTTTCATATAGATAGTTGCATGACATACTTGCATGATTTTTGTAATAAATGATTATATGCCTACTTGTGAGTGCTTGTATGTGAAACTATGTGCTCTTATATCGAACTAGCCGGGTACCCGCACAATGCGGTGGCGGATACCTGTATGATTATATTTTTCGGAAATAGTAATGTCTTTTTGATGAATTGCATTTATAGAAGGAAAAAAATGTTTAACAAAGGTTATTATTGGAAATTAGCTTTTTTTTTCTTATGAATTTAGTAACATTATAAAAAATATTTATAGCAGTATACCCGAGCATTACTGTGGCGGGCATCTTATAATTAAAATTTTTGTTAAGCGATTATATGTTTCTCATGATGCTAACTTTACGCATATAGATAGCTTTAGGAAAAAACTTTACCGCACACTATTTCATAAAAAAATGGCAGACAACTCGTGCATCACGGAGCAACGACGATTCAAAAACGGTAGTCACAACTATTGCTAGTTGTTTTGGACGTGTAATATTATATACAGTAACATTTAAACATAGAGAGTAGCGGTTTTAGCGCCATCTGATGGTGTATATATTGCTAAGTTGTGGTCGTTAATAGTGGTCCATTGCATGGTCGAAAAGTGTCAGAAAGTCTAACTACATAAAAGATTGGTTTCTATGACCCGCTTAATGCCATGTAAATTTCATTTAATGGTGTTTTTAAGAAGAAAAAAATAAGATGATTTATGCATTATCATTTTGTATCATGTGTTATATTAAGTTTATTTTGAGTGAGGGATATTTTAAAAATATCATTAATTAATTGTAAATTTCATTTAATTATGTTTTAAAAAGGAAAAAAAAAAGATAAGATGATTTATGCATTATTGTTTTGTATCTTGTGATATATTAATTGTACTTTTTAGTAAGAATATTGATGATCAATTTTTTATTTTCTACGTTGTTGATATGATATGTTTGCGTACTTAAAGATTTGGTTGTGTATTGACTTTATATAGTGGCTAGGTTGATGAGGGGTTGAATATATATTTATTACTAATTACTAATAAGCATTGTGTGAGGAAATTTTTTTAGACCATAAAGAGGTTAATGAGAAACGTAAGTGATGGTTATATAAAAATTTAAATTTTTTGTGAGGCCCAAATATTTTTATTGAGGCTTTATTAAAGCATTGAATTTCAGACGTTTTTTGTTGGTAGTTCTTGAAAAAGGGTTGTGGTGTGTTTTTATGTTGTAGAGGGGAAAGAGAACCTGTTTTTTATATTGAGTTGTGCGTTGGATTTGTATTAATAATATACAACGGTTACTAATGTTTAAATGGGCTTTTTAATACATAAACATTTGTTTTGTTTGAAGGAGCTATATGAAGAGAAAGAGAGAGATAGTTCTTTGTGTTTTTTAAAGAGAATGGATTGTTATAAACATACAACTTTATTTTTAATGGACTGCTACAATTTTAGATTTAATTTTCAGAATAGAATGGGCTGTTAATGTTACTATGACCATGCGTTATATTCATATATTTTTAAAACTTTCTTTAATAAACAAGTTAAAATGTCTTAATTTTAAATCTTACCATTTAACTTAATGTCCTTAATGCATTATTTATAATATAGTTTAGAAGTTTAGAATAGATACTTATTGACACTTAAATGATGTTTAATGAACCGTAATAAATAGATCACATGATTGCACTTAAAGGGACAATTACAAAATAAGCCTGTTACGAAATGAAGTGCATGAAGACACTTTAATTTTCAGTTGGGATGAACAATAATACAATATTGACTAATAGTTTGTTAATTTCCTTTTAAAGAAATATTTTTTGTTCTTAATTTTTTAAGACTTCCATTTTAAAAATGTCTTAAATCCTTTATAAGATAGTAGAGAAGTAGAGATAATCCATCAACTAACAAAAGTTCAAAACAATACAAAAAGCATACAGCTACAAAAACTAACAAAAATATAAAAAGCAAGTTTACAAACCTTGAAAACTCGTTTTACACACCGCAATTATATATCTTTCATCTCCCATCATAACATATGATTTTCATCACGACATGAAACAATCTTTAAGTTCAAATTTTAACAAGGAATTAGATCTAACACAAAACAAAGAAATCCTTTCGCCACAACATTTTCACAACAACGGTTTAGGCTAAAACTACATACTAAGATCCGACTAAGACCCAAAAACGAAACCACAAAACCACCATGACATAAACCAAAAACCAGTTTCTATTTGATCTCAATCACTAACCACCATAATCAAAACCACAAATACAAAAAGCACTGGCCAAACCACCTACTTCAAAACAACCAGCCAAACCACCTAAATAATGTAAACCGGTCGTTGTGACGGCACATGATGTTGGCAAAGGTGGCGACAGAACTAAATGGTGGTGGCGGCGAAATTTTATATGTGTGGCAGCGGGATTTGGTGGTTTTAAAAGATAGAGTGAAAGGTGTTTGTGCTTTTTAGAGAGAGAAAACATAGAGAGATAAAAAATAATGATGGAGTAATTTTATTCAGTGTGTTAGGTTTTTATACTCCTTAGGTTTATGATTTACACTTAATACACTTATATAGTGCTTCATAGTGGGTTGAAATGGATGGACCATTACAAATGGACTACATTAATACACTTAAATGGACTATTACAAATGGACTACATTAATACACTTAAATGGACTGTTACAAAATAGACACTTAATTTTCAGTTACATTGACCTCAATATTGATAAAACATATACATTATAAAATTTCCCAAAAAAGAAATGTATTTACTTGATTCTATTTTTAGAAAATTGGCTAAATGCTTTATAAAGTAGTAGAGATATGTATTATGCTTACTTGAGTATGTGGTATATTGATGCATGATTGATATATTTGTGCTATGAATATCTATATGATGATATTATGCATGTGATTACGTTTATACTAATCCATGTTTGCAAGTATCCAAATGGTAAGCTAACCCATGTTGGACTTGAACATGTGTCTATGCTTGTTGCTTTTATTGGTTTGTGTTTGCTTGTTGCTAGTTGTAGCCAAGACCACCTCAAAGGTGATGCTCTTAACCCGTGGATCCCCGCCTTAGAACAAGAGGGAGCAACGATCTAGGGGGAGCACGTGTCAAGATATCTACTCTATACCTTTACAAAGAATCCCACGTTTTTGATTTGACAAAAGGGGGGAAGGAAAGCAAAGAGCAAGAAGCTTACAGATCGAGGAGAAGGCTAGCATAGCTAGCACTTACGGAAGCAAAGAGCTATTGCTTATGGGGGAGTAGAAAATCTACGTAATGCTCATTGGGTGAAGACAATGTTCATGCTTCAGTAATTACAAGGCCAAGATCAAGACGCAAGCTACATCAATGACGATCTTCATCTTTGCTACGTTTGTAATTTTATTTGCTTTCAAAATTTTATTTGTCATCATCAAAATGGGGGAGATTGTTGGTGCAACATTGACTAGGATCTCCTTTATGTTTTAACGATGAAAAATAAATATTCATAAAACATAAAATAACAAATGATAGCCAAAATCCAAAAAATGGTTTGTGAAACTGGTGCGCTGGGTACGCGTAAGAACGTGGCCATCGCGCCACTCGCGAAGTCCATTTTTATGGATTTTGAAACGTCAGCTTTCCTCTTACTCGACACATGTGGAAACTTCAATAAAGGTATGTATATGATATTTGAGCATTTGGGAACACTCAAAATGAAGTTTAGACTTAATGATGAGCAAAAACAAATCTCCTGTTTTTCAACAAAACGGCAACTCAATTATTTTATCAAACGACTCTAGCCAAGGCTGAAACTTCTTTCTAAACCTAGTATGAACATACTTTCAACATACCATCAAACGAAAGTATTCATTTGACCTTAATTTGGATTTACGTTGTTCTTGATCACGTAAACGGTTTTACTCCCTTATTGGTCAAACTAAGTCAAAGGTCACTTTTTGTAAACGCATCCTTTCCCATTTTGGGATATGCTTTACTTGAGATGCAAAGCAGTTATCTTGTTTTCATCAAGATGATTAGTGATTACATCCATTGTTGATTATCATGGATTTAAGTCAAAATGACTAATTGAGTTTGTGGTATTTAGAAGTTGATTATCCATTGGATTTTTTCACTTCCCACACATACAAAATAATTTACAAACTCACACATTCCTCTAGGATTCCTTAATACCACACTTCTATATGACTCCCACTTCCACACTCCTTAATCATTTGTCAAACCCTTCTTACCCTAACAAATGATTAAACATTCCTTTCTACACAATTCTACAAACATTCTATACACTTCCCTAAATCATTTCATAATCACTCTTGCCTACTCTTTTCTCTCTTAATGGCAAAGTGATTATCAACCCAAATAAATCCTTTGATGTCACACTTATCACCATCATCTTCATACTTCTTCTTCATAAACCTTTACAAGCCTTAACCTTCCTCACTTCAACATTCCTTAATCTTATCCTCACATGGGACAACTCACATTCCCTTACACTTTTGTACCTTTTGTACTTCTTGTCCCCTAACATTCCAACATTAGCTCCTATACAACACATGAAAACATTCTTCACTGCATATCTCCTATTCATCATCTTCTTCATTTGAATTTCACACACACACTCATCTATCTTAACCCTTGATCATGCCATCTCATCAATCTAACTTCTCCTCGCTTACATACTCTCTCAAAGTGAAATTCAAAGTACACACACATATAAACTCTTTTGTTTTAGCTCTTGATCATGCCACTTCACCAATCTAACTTACCTCATCACCATTTCATCTCTACCATTGATTTAAATGTGATTATAGGCTCCTTTCCATCACATCAACATCACATCATTCCAACTCATATACAATTCATTCTTATCCCCTCATCTATTAATTTAAAGAAATTAAAATTAAAAGAATTAAAAATCATATAAAATTCATTCTTTATCCCCTATATATTACAACTTGGGAATAAAATTTGTATTGAATAGTATATTGATTATAAAGAAAATAAAATCGTAATCTTTATTTTTAGCATATTCTTAAAATATTCCTTTGTACCCTAACCAACTTCTAAACCTTGGTTATTTTCTAACTATATCAATTACTTTGGAAAAATACCAAAAATGCCCTTGTCTGATAGTTCTTTTCTATCGCTTTCAATATTAGACAAACAACCCCTAAATCTCTTTTAAACACTTCATAAACGCTTTTATCAAATGGCTACTTGAGTTAGTTGACCTTGAGTATAATAATGATTGAAAGGTCATAGTGTGAAGTACAATTAGGGGTTTACAAGTATGGATATTTAAAATGCCAAAATTCTAAAGAAAATACCCTGGGAATTTGGCGCGGTGGCAACGCGCTGACGCGTGGCCACTTTCGGAGTTTTTTTGCACCCTTGAGATTTTGGCCTATAAGTACCCACCCTTGGCCTTTGTATTCCTCACCTATTAAAAACATTCTTTCCTCTCTTTTATCTTCTCCTATCCTCTAAGTCTAACTTCAAAGTGTTCTAATCTTCTCATCTTATCATTTTATCAAAGGGAACATATCTCCGTAAGAGAGCCACACAAGTACCTAATCCATACTTGTGTGCTTAGTCGAGGGTCTTCTATCTTATACCCTTTCTATTAGAATCGAGTCACTAGGTTAGGTTAGGACTTGGTTCAACAATTAAACTATCATTCATTTGTTTGTAAAGGGAAGTCTTGTATCCGAAAGATCAAGCCTAGATCATTAAGAATCTAGTTGGGTGTTTTGGCTATACTTCTAAGGGAAGTTCTTAGAGATAATAGGTTGTCGAATCACGAGTTCTTAGGGGTAGATTCCGAGGGCAGAATATCATAAGGAGTAGCTATTCTTTGTGAGCGCCGATCTTAGTGCATATCAGTGGAGTGAATTGTAATACGGTTTATAGTCCACCATAAGGATTATACAAAGTATAGTATATGTGTCGTGGATTCACAACTGGACATACAGAACGACTAAACCCCCATTCATGAACTAGCATATATCGTGGTCTCTTTCTCTTCATCTACTTATTGTTTCTTTGCTAAGTTGTTCATCACACCACTTGGTTATTTGTGACTTGAAGTTTTAGAAACTTTGAAGAAGTCAAGATAACCGTATTTACCCCCCCCCCTCTACGGTTCTACACAAGGTATATTACTCACTATTGCAACCTAAATTCTTTGAAACTAGCAAAAGGATTCACCAACAAAACCTGTATAACTTACAAATCACATGCAAGATAGGGTTTGTGAATTTCAATCCATACATTGATCCCAACTCACCAATGAATGTAATGTCTAGAGCTAGGTACAATGAGGTTATGACCAATGAGTTAATTTATAAGGGTAACAATTTCATCAGGGTGACTAAAAACCTCCATGTTTTTGTGGGATGCTACACCTTCTTAGCCAATTTTGTGGTATTAGAAGATGTAAATGAGTTCATCAAAAAGGGGTTGACGGAAATTTTATTTGGAAAACCTTTTAAAGATTTAAGCGGTTTAGGGGAATGTGTGTTAGAAAGACTAGTTTGGTTTCCAATTGGAAATGATAAAACCATTTTCCAAATGACTAGGACCATTTCTAGATTTATTCATTTGACAACTAGACAATGTAGCATAAAGCCACCGATTTTGAGGATTAGTGATGAGGATAAGGCGAATGGATTTGAGCATCCATATAAAAAATTTAAGGAATTTTATAAAACATGTTTACATCTTGGACCGGAGTACAAAAGAGATGAGAAGGTGATTGAATGGATCACTCATGGACATGTAAGCATGCATGAGATGACGTAGACTCGGCTTGAGTCTAACTTAAACACTCGAAAATAGAGAAAAGTGCTTGTCGGGAGACAACCTGTCCTCTATCCTTTTTATCTTATTTTGTTTTTGTGTTTTGTTTGGTTTGGTATGTTTTGCTCTTTATTTTGTAGGTTTATACAACAAAGAAAGACGAAAGAGACTCAGAAAATTCGTCTAGGCGCGTAATTAAGTTGGACATTTTAGGACACGACTTCAGTAGGTAACCACAGCGTAACTGGTACTGCCAGGTTACATTGTAACTGGCTTACTAGTTTTTACCATTCACCCATGTTAACTTAATTATGGCGTAACTGGCACGATTCAGTTACATCGTAACTATCCCATGTACATTATTTTTCCAAAAGTATTTTTAGAACTCTACCAAACTTTGTATACTTTGTTACAAACTTTGTGGGTGTGTTCCCAGGAAACCCTCACAAGACTTCACTCGTCCACTCGGGATACCGAGTGGTTTAAAAGGCTTGTTGCATACGCTAAATGCACCCGTGATTCCTACGAACGTAAGTTAGGTTTTCTATTTCTTGTATTTCATTTACTATATGATTTTCTAGTATAATGCATATGGTGTTTAAGTGAATTAAGGGAATTGGAGTTTGCTCATGGATCATACCAAGCAAACTCAAGGGTGTCTTTTTGTTCTAATTCTACCCGTTCTCATTAAATTTTCCATTTTTGTACAAATATGGACATTGTACATTTCAAGTGGGGGACAAGAGTAGAATTATCACTTGACCTATATTTGTCTTCGTTCTTTCTAGTTTAGTTTGAAAAACTATGCCAATTAAAAAAATTGACATGTTTCTATTAACCGAACTAGATAAGATCTTTGCCGACCACAACTACCCTTTATTACGTTGGTGAGGATTTAGTCTATATCCGTTTTATTATATGACATAATCTACCAAATTTTGAGTGTGTCAGTAGTATTATAGACATTAGAACCTGGCTCTTATAGTATTACAAGACCATAAACAGGTATTTCATTGAGTTTTCTCGGTGCAATTGGGATAGATAGTTCAAGAAGGCCAAATTTTAGGATTTTAACCAAATAGCCCATATGTGTGTAAATGTGTGTGTTTATTGACTTGTCACATTGACTTGTCGACCTCCCATGAAAAACCTTTTGTTGCACTCATTATAAGTGCAAGATTCCCCTAGTTAAACCCTTCCGAGCTATTCTTTTCGTTTCTTACCCAATATATGTATTGTTTTGTTACACCATTTCGTCTAAGCCTACCGTGTAGTCTATAATCCATAGTCGGGGAGTTGCTAGTTGCATATGTTCATGGTTTAAGTAGAGGGGTTTAGGAATTACGCTTACGTGGAAGACTTACCATTTTGATCCATAGAGACCCCTCGTTACCAGTATTAATTTCGGTATAATTTATCTCAAGTGGGGGGATATTAGTGCTATTATTGTAAATTCCATGCTACAGATTTCATTGTTGAAAAAAATATATGTGAACACAAAATTCTATAGCATGTGAGTATTTAAGTGTTAGTTAAGTTATAAAACCAAATAATTTTATGATATATGATTACCGCGTATGTAATTTAAGGATATTTTAGAGTTGGTACGTTTATAAACCAACTAGTTGAGCTATCGTATATTTGTACATCTACATTATTAAAACACTAGCTCATTATTGATGAAGATCAGATTCTCGCTTCTTAATACTTAGACTTTTAGATGGACGGTAACTAGTGACGGGCAGAATATGGAGAGTAGACTATTTCTTTGTTCATTTTTACTTTTACACCTTTATAAATATGTGCATCCCATGTCTATCTCTTCCTTTAATCATTCTTAGTTGCATTTCATCCTAACTTTTTGTGTGCTTGAGTATTAGATGAGCAATCATAAGGTGCTTGTTCTTTTGTGGTTTTGTGGTTTTTAATTTAGTCACATGATTGGTGAAGATTGCATCAAGATTGATTCACACTTAGCCTATAATAATTGTTCACCCAATATTTCCTTCAAGAATATCTTGACCTTAGCTCTAGTGGTGAAGTTTTGTATACTCGCCAAGCATATGATAGAATACATGCTAATACTGTCCGATTGAGTGATCACCCTGAAAATAAAACACATAGACTATTGAGAGTATGAGTGTTTTTGTTCCCATTTTCATGAGGTGTTTGGCTTTGATGTTTCTAGCATAGGAAATTTTTTGAATTAATAAATTTCAAGATAACTTGAGATATATCTTTTTAGAAATGATTCAAAGGTCTACTTGAGGGCAAGTAAAAGTCAAGTGGGGATATTTGTTAACATCAAATATTCTATACTTTTTGGTGTTAACTTCCCTTATAAAATGTCATATTTGTTATATTTTTATAAGAATATGTACTTAATTGCTTCATATTTTGTTTTAAGTGAATTTGAGCATTTGAACAAAAAGACACGGAAACGGAAGGTGATTTGAAGATAAATAAATAAGTTGTTGGACCAGACTATAGTTACGGCGTAGCTGCCCTGCAAAGGTTATGCCATAACCCTTGTTGCTACCAAAGATGATTAAGTCTAAGTTATCAGAAGATTACAGCGTAACTACCCCCATAAAGGCTACGGCGTAACTCTCTCAATGTAATTGGAAGTTTGTGCTGACGTCACAACTACAGCGTAATTGGCTCATTAAGGGTAGGTCGTAACTTTGGAAGAAAATCAAGTCATGAGTGGCTATGACTTAACTAGTCTCATTGGTTACGCCGTAACTAGGCTACGTATGATGGTTTACCCAATCTTCAAGGATGTTATGGCATAGCTCCTCACTTAACATTACGCCATAACCAAGTCGAGCCTATATATACAAGCCCAAATTCAGCTTATTTCATCATTCTGACTCCATACAACTTCAAGGGGACGATTAAGGCTTCACCCAACACGTTTTCCAGCACCATTCCACCAATGTCTAGTGGATAATTAACTTCACTTCATCGTTTGTATTAGTCATTCATCAAGTAAGTGTATCAAATTCAATATTTAATTTACCCATGATTTACAACATTGAAATTTTCGTATTTTACAACATGAGAGGCTAAACACTTCATGTGTTAGCCTCGTTATAAATTTATTTATGCATTGATTTCTATTTCTTTATTTAATTATTGTTTTATGTGGATACTTTATATGCTTGTCATTTGATCCTCACCTTTTGGTACTGCTAAGGCTAGAGTAGAGCTTATTAGCTAGTGAGTAGGTGTGAACAATTAAAAACTAGTCTAATAGGTTAATTGGAATAGGTTGACATCTATTTTGATTGTAGCAATTGTCCATTTCACTATCTGCTCTAGATTATGTACTTAGGAAGTGCGAGTAGACCATTTGTTAGTTGCCATCTAATAGAGGGTTTAAATGTCGAGAAGTGGGATTGTCGACATTAGGCAAGTCTTTAAGGTAGTCGGGGGTTTAATGACTATGAACTAGATGCCCGATTTCCATGAATAACGGGGTTGAGATCATAAGAATTATAGGTTATGTTACGAACATAAATTGGACCTAATGATATTAGAACCACTACGTAAAATAATAATTAGACACTGCACTAGGAAATAGAATCACTGAGTTAATAATGAAATAACTAGGTTAGCACGCTTTCTCCCTTGATAAGTTCAACTTTATTTCAATTCAGTAAATTATTTAATTGCAATTTAGTTAACTAAAACAACACTAAAAACGTTACAACTAATAAAATTCAGATTTTAAACCACACACTTAGCTCTTGGGACGACCTCAGATTTACCAAAACCTACACTATACATGATCTAGTTCTCTTCCCATTAGTGTATTGGTAGATCATAGGTTGTCGAGTTACTATAAATTTAAGGGCAAATCGCACAAAAAGGTATCCCACTTAGGGCCAATTTGAATTTTAGGTACCCAGCTTTATTTTTTTCAATTTAATGTATCCAAGTTATTTTTTTGCGCCACGTAAGGTTATGTCGGCTTTTCGAAAGACGTTACCGCTCATTTTTTAGATGAATCAGTTAATTAATGCGATATATTATTATAATTGTGCATTTAAAAGTCATTTCGGCTAAATATATGTCTCGTAATCGCTTTTGAAAAGTCGAAAAAACCTTAACTTGCAAAAAAAATAACTTCAATACCTTAAATTGAAAAAAATAAAGTTGGGTACCTAAAATTCAAATTGACTCTAACTGGGATACTTATTTTTGTGTGATTTGCCCTAAATATTAAACCTGGTCTATTAAATAAAATACACATGAAGATCTAGTTCATTACCACCAATCATATACCTTAGTTAGATCCACTTAGTATTTTAGTCCTAAAAATACATGAGTGATTCGGTTAGTATTTTAGTCCTTAAAATACGTTTGTGAAAGTTTTGGTTTCATCTTGAGAAGAACTCGACAGTTGGCTTACTTTCGGAAATATTGTAAGCAACGTTGTACGGGTTTCTCCGCCTGAAAGGAGATTGTTCATATAGTGCTTTGAACTCCTGATTCAGATACTCAGGGAGTGGAGTAGGGCGAAGAGGAGCTTCGTAGCCGAAACACTATAAATTCTTGTTTATTGTCCTGCAGTTATATACTTGTTGTGATTGATTGATCTCATTATATACTCGAATCTATTTTCATAAAACGATTAATTATAAACGAGAAAACAGTAAAACTATTCAACCCTTCTTCTAGTTTTCCACAATTATTACCAAAGCAGTGTCACCAAGATTTTAAAAATAAATGGTACAATAAAACTTGAATCTATCTATGGATACCGATAAATATCTAGAAGGGAAATCTATGCAAAAACCATCGCTTTTCGAAAGCAACAATTTTATATATTGGAAAAATAGATTTGAGACATATGTGAAATCAAAAGATCTAGATCTTTGACATGTTATGTAGCACCCCTATATTTGACATATAGCAGCGGAAGCTAATTTGGGGTATTACTTCATATATCAACAGTCATAATCATAGAAAATGACTCAAAAGAGACGTTTTGGAAAATTTAGTTATCATTCAATATTATTTCAGAGTTTTACAAACAGGAGGTCCCAAAATACATATGAAAACATAAAGTTTGAATGATAAACAAAGGTTTGGACTCCAAGTCCCAAATGCCACGCTAACTACCTGCCTATAGGGAGGTGGCTCAATAGAGGGAGCGCTGAGATAAACATGCTAAAAGGATCAACACAACGGTTGAGTGAAATTCACAGTGTTTGTAATGAAATGTTTGAACACAAGTCATCATAAGTGGTAATAATTGCAACGAATTACAATATTATGAAAACAGTATTAGCCCTAAAAAGCTCATGTGCAACCAAACATTAACATCCAAAGTCAATTTAACGACTTGAAGGAACAATTGTTCTTACGGAAAGGTAACTTTCCAAAGTTATCCTTTGTTCTCAAATATAGTGCGTTTGGTTACCCCATGTACGGGTACACCAACGGGAGTTGTCACCCCCAATAGATCTATCCACAATATTCGCGTTCACTCACAAGTGACTAATGGTTCATGATTAAGAAATATTGGTAGTGAAGGCAAACTTAGGCAATTATATATTAGGATATCATACAGTTGGAAAAATACTTGTATTCATGGTTTATAGCATGTATCTCCACACGGAGTTTAGAAAACATATAAAAGTGGGACTATAAACTCACCTTGATAAGGTAGTTGATTGATTTAAAATTTAATTCAAATAGGAGTAAACGGCCTCGTCACGCAACCTCGGGTAATATGTCAAGTCTCAGTTTGATTGTTGATATTCCAAAACTTTATTTCATAAAGTTTGACGTAAATGTTCATTTGGTTTATTTAGTTTGTGAAAACATTGTATCACTGTTCGGGCTATCATAATCCGGAGGTCATGTAGTAAACGTTTGAGGAGCTAAGACACTTTAAATCGTAAATCCAGTAACTTGTCAAAACGTCTACCCAAATGAAACCCCTCACATGAAACTCCCTAGTAATGTGATACGTTATAGTTTAAATGATAAGATTTTAAGTTTCTTCAAAAGCTAATGGATGATAAATTATGTTTAAATATACAACATAATTGATTTATAACGTTTCGATCGATGAATAACAACGATAAATGTGTCGGGCTTTAATAAAATCGAGTCTTATAATATTTAAATATATTTTTATAATTAATATAAAAATATTACACTTTAACCCTTTAATTATATGATTTTAAAACATTTAACCCTCAACTTTGAAATATGGCAAAACAAAACCCTGAAGTTTAACTTTAAGATAATTACATTTTTGGCCCGAAAGTTATATAGTTTTATAATTTACAATATATACCCCTTTGCATGAAATAATTTGCGAATTAAGTCCAAAATCCAAAATAGTTGTATTTTTCAATATCAAAAGTATTTTGCAGCTTATGGCTTACTACAATAAGCTAAAATAAGTAAGTTTTACGAGATTGTAGCTTATGAAAAGAGCTTACGAGCTTAAAAATCCAAAATGGGTACGTTTGGTTTAGGAAAACCAAACCGTGTGGGTTTGTGGTTCAAGGCTTAAACAAGTAGCTTATACATGATCTAATAGAGCTTATCAAGGATTTAAAACAAGACAAGAGCTTATTGAACGAGTAGAAAACCTTACTAGTACATGGATGGGTGAAATGGGTCGAAAATGAGTGAAATGAAACCCGAAACTTAGGAGATGGATTTATTCTCTTCTATGGCTTCTATGACAGCTTATACTTCTTTCTTAACCGTCTTTAGCTTGGCTAGATCATAACTTTGAAGTAGAATGAATTTTAGAGATGTGTTTGGAAAGAGTGTATGTATTACGTGTATATATAGGGTAAAACAAGGAGTAGTGCCCAAGTTTACATGGAGTAGGGACCAAGTTTACTTGGAGTGGTGGCCAAGGGTTTTTCTTGGAGACCAAGGTGGTGATGGAGGTGGTAGGGTGCTAGCTAGGTGGTGACAAGTAGGTGAAAGAAGGCTAGCAAGGTGGTGAATCATGGTGGTGCGTAGCAAGGTAGTAGGGAAGGTGGTGAATCATGGTGGTGCTTAGCAAGGTAGTAGGCAAGGTGGTGAATCATGGTGATGCTTAGCAAGATAGTAGGCAAGGTGATGCATCATGGAGAAGGGTGCTTGGTTGATACATCATTAAAGGTTATGGCTGTTTTTGGACAGCCAACATCAGTCCCGGTGAAATGGTTGTCATTTACAAACCGTAATTCCGATTAAGCTCAAACCAGTGAGCATGGTTAGATATTTGATTCCTCTACAACTTTTAGTTTTACATATTTAGGGGTTACTATACAAAAATCTAGAGATAACAGCCATTTACTACAGGTGTGCAGAATCTGCGCACCTTTGCCATTTCGGCTATAACTAATTCATCCAACATCGAATCGAGTCGAGTCACCAAGCAAAATGATCACAAGACATAAGGCTACAACCTAGTATTTTTTCTTGATACCCAACACCTACTGATTTTGTCCAGATCCTATGTTTTATCAACTGATCAGATTCTGAAAATTTAACTATGAACTTGGTTCGAACTAGCTTAAGTGGCATCGGGTTTGCTAGGGTTTTCGGGTTAGGTTTTTGGGTTAGGACGAATGTTAGAGGCAAACTAGGATTCAAATGTGGTACATTGAGTACTTGTAACTTGTGTCTAAGAGGTTGTACGAAATCCTTTAGAAAAATGGAGGGAAATGTATATTTTGAATTCTATGCATTGCCGTGCATTGTTGGGTTGTACTTAGAGTTTTAGAGAGTTGTACTAGGGTTTTGGAGGGAAATATAATTCAAATATTTTTGTAACCTTGTACACATGCCTTAGAAGTTTGTACATTTATTTTGTATATGTAAACATTACATATAGTTAGGGTTTTGATATAAACGTTAACGTTTAAAATCCGTTTTGATATAACGTTATGGAAAGTATGTTAAATAGATAACGTATGTTAAAATGGTGATTAAAACATATTGCTTGACATATTATAACGTTTACTTGATATAAACGTTGATGAAATTGCATAGTAGTTGCGTAGCTCTTTTACTTTTTAATGTAAGTTACGTTACATTATGAATGGAATAAAGCAAAAATCTTTCCATGAAAATGGTTGTATCTAATTTAATAGATGGAAATTACACTAAGGAAAAATTGCATCTAATTTAATAGATGGATAATTTCATAAAGGAAAATTTATGGTTGTTATAGTCTCCTAAACTTAAAAGAAATATCATCCTGATATTTAGTTGGATGTTGGATTGATGTTTGAAAATAAATTGATTCTTGGCACAATTTGAACTTCCGCGTTCCCAACCCCACGTAAATTATGTTCCTCTTTTAGAGTTCCATCTTACTTTGACTATAGGGATACGACTTTGTCTTAGTTGCTTGACTTCATGATCCATAATTTCTATTGGTTCTTCCACAAAATTGAGTTACTGAGTTCATGATTCTTAGTTGCTTGACTTCATGATTCGTCAGATAGGCATTTCTTTAGATTAGAAACGTGGAAAGTAATGCGGACATTACTGAGTTCTTAGAGAAGTTCAAGTGTATATGCCACTGGATCGACCCTTTTAAAGGATTTTAAATGGTCTAATCTACCGGGGGTTAAGATTTCCTTGTTTTCCGAATCAAATGACACCTTTTCGAGGTGACACTTTTAACATAACACGATCTCCAACTTGGAATTCGAAAGGCTTTCGTCTTATATTGGCATAACTCCTTTTTCGATCTCTTGCAGTTTGCAAGCGTTGTCGGAGTTGCACTATCTTTTTGGTTGTTTCATGGATTATCTTTTCGACCATAAAAAGTCCTGAATTGTGGCTGCCTAATACTGGCAATGGTACTGTTATTGGTAAAAAATTCTACAATGGTAAGTATCTCACCCATCCTTTCTTCCAATATCTAAACACAGCTCGAAGCATATCATTGAGTTTTTGGATGGTGTCTTTCCCTTTGTCCATCGTTTCGGGGTGATATGCCATAAACCTCATGTCTAATTTGAGTACCGTACAGACTCTGCAATGCGATTGCCAGAATCTGGATGTGAAATGACTGTCATGATCTGAGATGATAGATATCGGCAACTCATGCCCATGAAACAATCTCCTTTATATACAACCCTGTAAGGGTTTCCATACTATCTGTCTCTCTGGTAGGGATGAAATGTGCTAATTTGGTAAGGCGGTCTACAATGACCCAAATTGAGTCATGTCCGCTTGATGTTTTGGGTAGTTTTGTAACGAAGTCCATTGTTATTCTTTCCTTTGATCCCCATTCCTATGTAGGAAATCCGGTTGTATCAGTAAGCTGATGGCTTCTGACATTCCTGCTTTAAAACTCTATGAGCCATGTTAAACCACTTGCCAACATACTCAGCGATGATTGCCTTCATTTTAGGCCCACCAAGAGAGTTTCTTTAAGATCCTATACATCTAGTCAGAACCTAGAGAATGATACTTGGGACTTTACGTATTCATTGCATGTTCCTTAGTGATTTCGTGTTCTTCTTTGTTACGGAGTAGATGAGAATATCAATCGAATGAAACTATCACAATGTATCCAAGTATGGTTTACACAACATGGTTCATGAGATCCATGAACACAACATGCGCATTAGTTAAACCAAATGGCATCACTTGGAATTCATAGTGTCTGTACCTCATTCTGAAAGTAGTCTTGGGAATAATCTTTCATCCCTACTCTTAAGTTGTTGCTAGCCCCCCCACTAATCTTAAGTCAATCTTCAGTAAACACTCGAACCTTTGAAGTTGTTCGAATAAGTCATCGATCTTGGTAAGTGGTAACATTCTTTAGGTTAAAGTTGTATTCAATTCCCCCGGTAATTCATACACATTCTAAAAGTTCGTCTATCTTTTTAACAAATAAGATAGGACTCCCCATGCGAAGTACTGGTCGGAATAAAAGCCTCTCGGTCTACAAGTCTTTGTAAGTTGGTCAATTGTTTCATGTATTTCTGAAAGGACTAATCGGTAGGGTGCTACCTGGGCTACTACTGGTGCTGCTCCTGGAATTAAGTCGATTTGGAATTCTACTTGGCGAACTGGAGGAAGGCCGGTAGATTTTTAGGAAAGTACTTCCAAAATTCTCTGACTACTTATAACCACTGTTATATCTTCTAGTCGTTTTTCCATCTGACTTCTTCTCCTTACTTGAGCTAAGCTAACGCAAATTTGCCATCCCTTGGATTATACTTTTGGTTTTATACAGGATATGAGGCTTAGTCGGGTTTATACCTTCGTGACACCTGTCGTATATCAAATTTCACATACCGTCCGATTGGGATGTGGACGACTTTCTCATCACAGATAATTCTAGCATGATACTTGGATAACCAATCCATACCAATGACGACGTCGAAACTACCGAGTTTAATCGGCACATAAAGATCAATTTTGAAAGGTTTTTAGGCAAGATAAGATTGCAACTTTGATAACTATCATGCCTACTAGGTTTCCATCGCCATTCATGTTGTAGGTGGTATCTAGTGTAAATAGGTGGGATATATAAGCATAGAAGCATGTGAATGATACAAAACTTTTATCGGCTCCGGAATCAAATAATACTTTAGCTAGATGTTGGTTTAGAAGGAACGTACCCGTGACTACGTTCGGGTCTTGGTGAGCGTTCTTGTCCCTCAATAAGTATGCTCTTCCATGGGCACTGTTGTTTGCTTTTGGGCACTGTTGTTTGTAATGCCCTTTCTCTCTACAGGCATGACAAGTTACTGACACTGGTTGGAGGTTGCTTCCAGCGGCTGGCCCTTTGTTTTTCTGTAAGTTCCTGTCACGATGACCCATCTTGTTGCAAGTCTAACACTTGACAGTGCAAGGTCCTGTGTGCTGCACGGTGCATTTCTTACACAGGGGAAGGCTTCCAGTATACCTATTGTTTTCAGTTGGGGTGGCAGCATAAGCCCTAATAGTTTCTTGCCTTCTATTCTGTTGTTGTTGATGATCATTGTTGCGGTTGCTATTGTTGTTACGGTATTTTGGTACTTTTTATTGGTGAAGGTTCTTCTATCATCAAACTTTAGATTGTGATCATTGTTTCTGGCACAGACATTATGCATCTGTTACTTGTCCTTAACACTCTGGGTTATGTCAAGGTTCCCTCCAAAGTGTTGAGGCTTTGAAGCGGTAACATTTTCCTTCAATACTTATGGGTAAATCCACCCAATGAAGAGCTTCCTTAAGTGTGTCTTAGAATTTGGCATCATATTGGACACAAAGTTCCAATTCATGGGATCTTCTAATGTAAGTCTTTGAGATCATTCCCTTTTACAGTCAATTGTAAAATTTCATCTTCTCATTTTTCATGACCTCATTCGGGGACAATACTTCTTCATTAAGACTTTTTTTTTTTTTTTTTTTTTTTTCTTTTAAAAATTCAACCAGTGATCTAGTAGGCTTCCATCTATTCCAATAGGTTGGCGAATGAATTACAACCAGACAAAGCTTCTTCTGTTAGAGGTAGTATTATATAAAATATAGCCAGTAGCAAATTTTCACTTTGTTAGTCCACAGTACAATTGGTACGGAAAATACCGATTCATGTTTCGTTTCAAAAACCAGTAGGATGAGCCAACAGCGGCCTCTGTACCTTTGAAAATGAAAGTTTGGCAGCTCAAAAACTCTTGTAGCTAAGTTTCTTACAACATGAGTTTCTCTTGATCTGGTGTTCCTATTGGTATTGTCAGCATTTGCCATAGTAGCAGCTTGTGCTTCTAGAGCTGCGGCAGATGTTGATTTCCTTTTGGGAGCCATTCTATCAACATTTACAAGACAATACAAAATAAGAAATGAAAATCATAAGTCCATTTTACAATGTATGAAAATTTTGACAATGACTTATTTGATACAAGTTCTAACAAAGAAATACATATTTTTTGATATTACATTGCAGGATATAATGGAAAATTTTGGAATCGAAACTCTAACAAGCATCTACTCATCAGGTTTCTCGAGGAGTGGTTCACTTCTCAGTAGTTTCAGTATAATCCATAACGAGTTATCTAACTCTGCAAAGATAGACTCATTTGGAAGTCTTAGATTCCAAAATTTTTATGTTCAACGTCTTGATTATTAATCATATCCATGATACTTGGGTATATAGTGCGTTTGGTTACCCCATGTACGGGTACACCAACGAGAGTTGTCACCCCTAATAGATCTATCCACGAATACTCTACTCGCGTTTCACTTCGTCAAGTTGACAGAAGTGGTTCATGATTAAGAAATATTGGCAGAGAATGCAAACTTAGGCAATAATATATCAGGATAGCATACAATTGGAAAAACACTTGTATTCATAGTTTGTAGCGTGTATCTCCCCATAGAGTTTAGAAAACATGTAAAAGTGGGATTATGAACTCACCTTGATAAGGAAGTTGATTGATTTGATATTTAATTCAAATCAGAGTAAACGGCCTCGTCACGCAACCTGGGGTAATATGTCAAGTCTTAATTTGATTGTTGATATTCCAAAACTTTATTTCATTGACGTAAATGTTCATTTGGTTTATTTGTGAAAACATCGTATCACTGTTCGGGCTATCATAATCCAGAGGTCATGTAGTAAACGTTTGAGGAGCTAGGACACTTTAAATCGTAAATCCAGCAACTCGTCAAAACGCCTACCCAAATGAAACCCCTCACATGAAACTCCCTAGTAACGTCATACGTTATAGTTTAAATGATAAGATTTGATGTTTCTTCAAAAGCTAGTGGATGATAAATTATGTTATATTTATAACATAATTATTTTATAGCGGTTCGATCGATGAATGATAACGACAAATGTGTCGGGTTTTAATAAAATCGAGTCTTATAATATTTAAATATATTTTTATAATTAATTTAAAAATATTACATTTTATACCCTTACGTATATGAAAATGACAATATATACCCTTAGTATATATTAATTTACACTTTAACCCTATAATTATATGATTTTAAAACATTTAACCCTCAACTTTGAAATATGGCAAAACAAAACCTTCAAGTTTAACTTTAAGATAATTACATTTTTGGCCCGAAAGTTATATAGTTTCATAATTTACAATATATACCCCTTTGCATGAAACGATTTGCGAATAAAGTCCAAAATCCATAATAGTTGTATTTTTCAATCTCAAAAGTATTTTGCAGCTTATGGCTTACTACAATAAGCTAAAATAAGTAAGTTTTACGAGCTTGTAGCTTATGAAGAGAGCTTACGAGCTTAAAAATCCAAAATGGGTACGTTTGGTTTAGGAAAACCAAACCGTGTGGGTTTGTGGTTCAAGGCTTAAACAAGTAGCTTATACATGATCTAATAGAGCTTATCAAGGATTTAAAACAAGACAAGAGCTTATTGAACGAGTAGAAAAGCTTACTAGTACACGAATGGGTGAAATGGGTCAAAAATGAGTGAAATGAAACCCAAAACTTAGGAGATGGATCAAGGATTTCTTTTCTTCTCTTCTATGGCTTCTACTACAGCTTATACTTCTTTCTTAACCTTCCTTAGCTTGGCTAGATCATAACTTTGAAGTAGAATGAAGTTTATGATGAGTTGGAAAGATGTAAGTATTTTCGTGTATATATAGGGTAAAAGAAGGAGTAGTGCCCAAGTTTACATGGAGTAGGGACCAAGTTTACTTAGAGTGGTGGCCAAGGGTTTTGCTTGGAGTCTAAGGTGGTGATGGAGGTGGTAGAGTGCTAGCTAGGTGGTGACAAGTAGGTGAAAGATGGCTAGCAAGGTGGTGAATCATGGTGGTGTTTAGCAAGGTAGTAGGCAAGGTGGTGAATCACGGTGGTGCTTAGCAAGGTAGTAGGCAAGGTGGTGAATTATGGTGGTGCTTAGCAAGGTAGTATGCAAGGTGGTGAATCATGGTGGTGCTTAGCAAGATAGTAGGCAAGGTGGTGCATCATGGAGAAGGGTGCTTGGTTGATACATCATTAAAGGTCATGGCTGTTTTTGGACAACCAATATCAGTCCCGGTGAAATGGTTGTCATTTACAAACCGTAATTCCGATTAAGCTCAAACCAGTGAGCATGGTTAGATATTTGATTCCTCTACAACTTTAGTGTCTTGCCTATATTATGGTTACTATACAAATCTAGATATAACAGCCATTGGGGGTACTACCCGGTGTGGTGCAGAATCGCTCACCTTTCCAAATATCGGCTATAACTAATTCATCCAACATCGAATCGAGTCGAGTCACCAAGCAAAATGATCACAAGACATAAGGCTACAACCTAGTATTTTTTCTTGATACCCAACACCTACTGATTTTGTCCAGATCCTATGTTTTATCAACTGATCAGATTCTGAAAATTTAACTATGAACTTCGTTCGAACTAGTTTAAGTGGCATCGGGTTTGCTAGGGTTTTCGGGTTAGGTTTTTGGGTTAGGAAGAGTAGGGGTTGAAATGGAGGGAAAGAATGTTTAAATGTGATGCTTAGGAGACTTGTAACACGTACTAGAAAGGTTGTACGAAATCCCTTAGAAAAATGGAGGGAAAAAACATATTTTGAATGTTGTGCATTGTCGGGTTGTACTTAGAGTTTTAGAGAGTTATACTAGGGTTTTGGAGGGAAATATAATTCAAATAATATGCATTGTAACCTTGTACACATACCTTAGAAGTTTGTACATTTATTTTGTATGTAAACATTACATATAGTTAGGGTTTGATATAAACGTTTAACGTTTAAAATCTGTTTTGATATAACGTTATAGAAAGTACGTTAAATAGATAACGTATGGTAAAATGGTGATTAAAACATATTGCTTGACATATTATAACATTTACTTGATATAAACGTAACTTTTGTAATGTAAGTTACGTTACATTATGAATGGAATAAAGTAAAAATCTTTCCATGAAAATGGTTACATCTAATTTAATAGATGGAAATTACACTGAGGAAAATTGCATCTAATTTAATAGATGGATAATTACTTAGAGGAAAATTGTGGGTTGTTATATGTTATTACTACGCGTGATTTTCTGTCGGTTCAAAACAATCCTAAAGCTAAAAAGGCTAAAATTGTCCTGTATGAAAAACAAGATGATGATATTAAATAGAAACTTTCTAAAAGAATGAAGCTAAAATGGTACTTTATAATGCTTTGCCTAAAAAGGTATACGAAAGAAATTTTATGTGTGAAACGCGAAAAGAAATTTGGAAATCTTTACTAATCACCCATCAAGGTAATAGTAAAGTCAAAGACAATAAGATTTATCTTCTTGTTCAAAAATACGAACAATTTTCTATTCCAAAAGATGAATCTATTGATAGCGGTTTTGCTAAATTTAACACTATAATTACTATTATTAAGGCACTTGAAGAAAGTTTTTTTTTAGTAAGAACTATGTTAGAAAATTTCTGAGGGCTCTTCATCCTATATGGAGGGCAAAGGTAACCGCAATAGAAGAGTCAAAAGACTTATCATCACTTTCTCTGGACGATCTTAGCGATAAACTCAAAGTAATGAGATGATAATGGAGAAAGACTCCAAACTAGTTAGAGGTAAAAGAGAGAAAATAAAATCTCTTGCCTTGAAAGCTAAAAAGGAGTAGAGTAATGATGAGGATTCGACATCTAGAAGTGAAGATGAAGAATACGCTATGGTGGTTAGGGATGTTGAGAAATTCTTTAGAAGATAAGGTAGATTCGTTAGGCAACTTCGTGATGAAAAAAAACACTCCAAAAAAATCAAGATGATAAGAAAGGAAAAAAGTTAAAGGAAATGTTTTAGATGCAGAGATCCAAATCACCTCATCAGGGAGTGTCCGAAACCTCCTAGATACAAGGACCAACAGGCTTTTGTTAGAGGCTCTTGGAGTGATAGCGAAGAAGAGAATGATGAAAAGTAAAACGAAGATGCTTGTCCTATGTTTGACGCAACTAATGAGGTTTGCTTGAAAATTGACCTGGAGCCCGAGGAATGGATAAAAGATAGCAGATGTACAAAGCACATGACGGGCAATAAAAGTATTTTCTCAACCTACCAAGCATACAATAGAGGTAACATTATGTTTGGTAGTAACTTACGTGGAAAAATCATTGGCAAATGTACAATATCTCATAACTCCTTTGCTATCAGAAATGTTGACCACGTAGATAATTTAGCGTTTAATTTACTTAGCGTTGGTCAAATTTATGATAGTAAGTGTAAGGTAATTTTCTTGGAGAATGATAGTGAAATAACTATGAATGGGAAAACCATAGGAAAGGTATTAGGAATAATGGTTTATATGTAATGAAACTAGGAAATAAGCTAGAAGACAAAATTTGTCTTGCTACAATGAACGAAAATTCTACATATGGCATAGAAGATTAGGACACATAAATATGTGTGTAATTCAATATTTATCCTCTAAGAAACTAGTTAGAAACCTTCTTAAACTTAAGTACGACTAACATTTTTGTGACGTTTGTAAAACTAAAAAACAAGCTCACGTTATTCATAAAGCTAAAAATATGGTTTCAACTACTAGATGTATAGAACTCCTACATATAGACCTCTTCGGTCCTTCCACCATATGGATTTATGGGGAAACTTATACATATTAGTAATAGTCATGACTAATTTAGGTTCACTTGGACAAAATTCTTAAAAACTAAAAATGAAGCTTTTGAACAATTCAAAATATTTAGTAAGAAAATTTAAAACCAACTAGGTTGTTCCATTGGGAAGGATCATGGTAGAAAATTTGATAATGAAATTCAATTAGTAGAATATTATGACGTAAATAGAATTACTCACAATTTCTCGGCCCCTAGGAATTCTCAATCAAACGGAGTAGTCGAAAAGAATAGGACTCTACAAGAAATGAGTAGAAACATGTTAAAAGAACAATCTGTTCTGCAAATTTTTTGTTGTAACATCGTAAACACTTCCACCTACATATTAAATAGAATATTGATTAGACCCATTACAATAACAACAACATACAGAATCTTAAATGGTATAGACCCACTTTATAGTATTTCAAGGTGTTCAGGAGCAAGTGCTTTATTTTGAACACTAAAGATTATCTCACCAAGTTTGATCTAAAGTCATACGAGAGTATGATTCTAGGTTACTCGCAAAATAATAAGCTTATATTATCCTTAATAAACACACAATGAAAGTCGAAAAGTCACTAAATGTGACATTCAATGAAAGTCATCCACCCTCCAAAACATCACCTTTTGATGATGATGAATTGGTTAAAGAAGAAGGAATCAATTTTCATAAGAATGTTGATTTAGGAAATAACGCCAAAAGTGAAACATTAGAAATTGACGACATAGTCAATATTAAGAAATCTAAAAAT
>BQNB010028185.1:0-13106 GCA_026074375.1 Tanacetum coccineum | reverse complement strand
TCATTCAATAATGACACGGGTCTTTAAATGAAGCTCGAACGGAAGTTCAAACCTTTCAAAACATGTCTTTATGGCTTGCAGTTATTTCAGACAGCAACCCGCTTTTCAAAAAGAGGAAAGCATGTCGCCAAAAAGACAGTTGTTCCTAACAACGGGTGATTCAGTTCTCCCGGGCACGGATTACTTCATATCCATGCACCTTTGTTCTAATGTACGTTTCAGTGCATTATTTCTTGTTATGGAAGAGAAGTCTTCTTTCTTTAACCAAATGATTTTTCGTCTATGATTCTTTAAAAAATTATTTGTGTCACCCACGGTGGAAAAGTGTTGTTTGAAAATCAATCAGACTTGAACTTTTCAAAATTTGACGCTCAATCAACGACTACAACTCTTTAAATAGAAAACGGGTCATTAATTGAGGGGGATAGTGTTTTTCAAATTTATGACATTTAACGGGCATTTTAATCCATCAAATAATTAATTGCCAAAAGGTTTTTGTATTTAACGGGGTTACATTTTGAAGAGGAGTTAAATTTATTTTAACTCAAACGGCCAAATATGTCAATAACTTGTGAGTTTATGGACTTATGTGATATTTGCTAAATGTTTCCTAGGCTTGTATAACTATAAGGACCATTTGTGCCTATTCTAAAACTTGTCCTAACCTTATTATTACATTAAACCTCAAAGTAATGGAATTTGAAAGTTTAGGGACCAAAACTGCCAATATGTGAATCTTAAAAGGTATAAAAAGAGCTAGCAAGTTACTGTTGGTCAAACCTTGCAAAATTCAGTCAAACTTTTCTCTCTTAATCCTCTCTCGCAACTCGCTACATTGAAACTTGTTTGATTCGTGATTTTTGTGACTTCTTGTGCCAAGGTACCTTTTGGTTTATGTTCTATATAGTGTAAACATCATTCATCTAAAACATGGTAGCCTTAATCACATTAAATCGCTCAAAATCAATGATTTCGCCTTTATTTATCATCTAAATCTTCGTTAATGATTGGAATGATATGTTATTTGTTGGGATAGGTTTAGGATGAATAAATGATGCCTCGTTTGTGTTTAAATTGGATTTACTTTCATTATTTTGGGATCTTATTGATTTTTGTGGCTTATGTTGACTTTTAAGGTCAAAAGTTAGATGCTTGTTGTTGTTTGTTGTTTGTAAATGTTGCAAAATGCTTGCTTTATGTTGCCTTAGTCTTAATGATGTGATTTCAGGATCTTGTTTGCTAGTATAAATGATTTTAGGTTTTAGCGAGTTTTTTGTGTGCTTAGTAACGAGTTAGGTGTAGATTCTTGATAGCGAGTTGATAGCCTTGCATGTTAGCGAGTTATGTGTAGCCTCTAGCGAGTTGGATATTACTTTATTATTTTATCATGAACAGGCAACTCGCTAACCTGTAGCGAGTTGATGAAGACTTTATATTTTTATTAAAATATTCAACTCGCTATTTCAAAATTTTCAAATTTATTAGCGAGTTAAGTATTTTAATAAGAATATTCATAGCGAGTTATCATTAGCGAGTTAAATTTCATCTCGTATTTAATTGAGTGCAGGCAACTCGCTATCCTTTAGCGAGTTAAAGAATATTTTATTTTAATATAATACTTAACGCTCTATTTCAAATTTTCTATTTTAGTAGTTAGTTAAGTACTTGTAATAAAACATTTCAGCGAGTTGTCTGCAGCGAATACTATGGCTGACGTGAACATGCCAGCAAATGATGTTCCTGCTGAACAAGCTCCTGCTATCGCACCACCAACCATGACGGATGATCAAATATTGTCGTCAAGCAAATGGGTGCCCATCGGCAAGAGTAACTGCGTACTTGATGTACAAAAGTCTCAGAGGAATCCTATCTTCCCGATTGCTGTGGCCATACTGAAAAACACCAATTTCTTCAGGGCTTTCACGTCATCCTCTGCGATTCCGGCTATCTACATTTAGCAGTTTTGGGACACCATGTGTTTTAACTCATCGATTGGGTTGTACAGCTGTCAGTTGGATGAGCAATGGTTTAACCTGCACAAAGATATTTCCCGAGATGCTCTCGATATGACTCCATCTAATGATAACAATCCCTTCGTAGCTCCACCTTCAAGTGATACTGTTATCGATGTCAACACTTTAGGATACCTTTGTATACTCAGGAATGTGTCAGCAATGTCTGTCAATGCCCTCTATCAACTATGGAGAGCCATTTTGTCTATGATCAACATGTGCCTTACAGGCAAAACTGCTGGATATGATAGGCCAAGACACCCTGTGCTTCAGATTCTTTGGGGTATCACTCATCGCTCCAACATTGACTACGTTGAAAGGATTTGGGAAGAGTTTGTTCAATCCATACAAACTTTCCTCACTGACAGGAAGAACCTTGCTACAGCTTCTCGTGAAAAGAAGAAGACCGCTCATCTGCTTATTCTAAACATCAGGTTCACCAAACTAATCATCCATCACCTGAAAAACAAGCACAACATACACCTAAGACCTGGTTCGGATCTTCACTACTCACATGAGGCAAACATTCTGAACACCCTCAGGTATGTTGGAAAGGATGGCAGGGAGATATTTGGTATGCCGATACCTGATTCTCTTCTCACTGACGCTATTGAAAGCGCACCATACTACATCAGTTACCTAGAGCATGTCATAGAATATCAACGTTATCTGAATAAAGAACATGATAAGGCATATGACAAGTCTCCCGAGCCTTCATCTAACCACCCTAAACCACAATGACACCAACTGAATCCTTCAAGAATGACCAAGGTAAAATGTTGGTAACCCGAAACCACCTTCACTTCATACTTGAATAAGAAAAATAAGATGAGAAGATAAAGAAAGAATTTTAGAGAGAGGTAGTAAGAGAATCCTATCGTGCAGGGAAAACTTGAATTAGGAGGTTTACTCGATAAAAGGAATGAGTTAACAAATGAACCAAACCCTCTCAAGAGTGGAGATGGGTATATTTATACTTCTTTACTAACTAGGTGACGCCTAGGTGTAGTGTTGTTGGGTCGGCTCGGGTTTTGGGCTTTAGACCGCAACGTATACAATATTAGTTTAAATCACGAGCCCGACTCCCTTTCTAGCCAATTACAACGACTAATAAATAAAGACCGAGTTTCCTTGTTCGACTTAATATTTTGAGGCTAACAATCTCCCCAAAGCGAGGTCTTTGAATCTTACTTCCTTGGACTTATTAAGATTGCTTTGTCGTTTAGTTTTTGAGTCTTTGTTATTTGGTCTTTATATGTCTGTAGGCTTGTGCTCATCACTGCTTTGTGATATTTGTACTTGAGCCTTTGTCATTGTCTTTCACTTTTTTTTATATGTGCAAGATCTTTAAATATTTATCCTTGTTTGTTTTTAACGTCTTTGCCATCTTGCGATCTTGTGTCTTGACCAACATGCTCATACATTGCTAATGCAATTCTTGACAAGCTTGTAACAATCTCCTTGATAGCTTAATATCTTTGAAGGGAAACGATCTTGTATATCAGAGTTGTGCGAGAAGTCTTTGTCTTTTAATTTCGTGTGTGTCATGATTCTTGAATCTTGATGCTTATAGTATGTCTTTGTTGTTTAAGTGAGATGTGGTAATGAATCCAAAATTTAAGCTCAATTCAACTCTGTTTTTTTGTTTTAGTTTTCTTTAAACTTACTTTTTAGTCAATTAGAGTCCATTAAAAGAGAAAATTTTATTTTAGGTTTAATTTTGGAAATTTAGGGTTTTTAATAACCATTTAGGGTTCCCGTTTTGCGTTTTTAGTTAAGGTTTAATTTCCCATTATTAAAGTTAGGTTTACTTGTCCTTTAAATTGCTCACTTTTAGGATCTTAGGAAACAAATCATATTTGAACCAATTTATATCATTGTCCAATCAACAAACGTGGTCTCAACTTTATAAATCTTCGAGGAAATACGACCCGGTAATCACTTACCGGTAAATAAACGTATTATTGTGAGAATTTTCCTTTCCTCCTTTGTCCTTAAGGGTAGTTTGGTAATTTTCTATACTTATATCATTATACGTGTATAAAACTTTACGCATCAATCTCGCAAGTCACCTACCAAGAGCTTGTTTGATGCTGGCTCAAGCAGGATTTCCATCTGCATTGTGAATACATAAGTATCACTCGGATGTTCTGGCACAATCACAAGGATAATGCGTAGGACTCTTGTTAACAGCTTGTGAACTAATTGGTGTTCAACAAGTGTTAGTAATGGAATGTGTCATAATGAGATTTATTTATGGATCTCTTGGCTCTAGACTCGATTAGTGCGTTTTGGTTTTAGTAATCGGAGGCTGGAGCAGACTGCCACCTATTCAATATCAACTAACTCAGAGTGAGAAAGTCAATAGAAGTCATGTGTATCTCCGTGACAAATGAGACAAGTTTCTGTTGAGAGAAACCTGAATGGCTGGGAAGGGTTGTGCATTGCATCACTGGGTCCATGATGTTGTCTTCAATATCAGCAATCATAATTGTGATTCTGACAGCATATGTATTGACCCGGTTTCTGCCTAAGTTGTGTGGAGGGCTTCTTTCTTTTCACCCTTTATCCATACATTTCTTTTTCATTCTTCAACCCCTTCAATGCTTACCAAGACGTCATTACTAACACCTTGTTGTGATTGTTCCAGTGTTAGCTCAATCTTAGTCGGCATTCTTCCCTTATACACATTCATCTCCAATCATACCTAAGGACTGCTATTTCTAACTATGGAGTGTCCTTGGGTAGATCCCTCCGGTTCTGGTTGGATCATAGGACAAATACCTAACCTTACCACCTTATGACTTCAGAATCGTCGTGAAATAAGATGTTGTAGGGTATGAGATCGTAACCATAAAACCTTTTTCGAAGAGTATCAAGCACTTTGAGTCGATAAGATCACTTATTATTTTCAAGATCACATTTTAAATACATTTCTCCCCTTATTTTAAATACTAATTCACTTAGTTTTTGAAATACTTTGTGATTAAAATTTGTCTTGAAATACCATAGGGAAAACTTTTACTTTGCATGAATTATATGGAACATAAACTTGCTCCCCCTCGATTTTACATATGTTTGACACCAAAAACAATGATACCAAGTTGTAAAATGAATATAAAATTGAGGTTGAACACTTAGTCATCTTATAACTATCATTCTATTGAATTGTCATTATTATCTTGTTGTTATTAAGAGACTTTTTGGGAATGGTTTGAATACATAAGAATGGTCGTGAGATGATGTATCCAAACTCATTAAATGTTGTTTTTCGAAAAACTCCCCCTTGAAAGATGGAGTGTTGAACACACAATTTTGAAAGATTATGAATTGTCAGTGAGAAATTCTTGAAAAATTGTGTTCAACATTTTGAAAAACATCATGTTAGAAGACTTCTCTTCCAACTCTAAGGGTAAGCGCACTTATGCGTACACTATCCTTTTTCTTGAGCTCTTAAACTTTGATGTCTAGAAAGAAAGTCTCAAGGACGAGAAAAAGTTGATTTCTCGTTTGTAGGATACGTTATCTTTTAGATAAGCTTTCCTTTATTGAAGTCCGGGTTAGTCCTGATTTTTGAACATACAAGCCATCATACAAAAATAGAATGACATGTTATGAACGCATCTTGTAACTCTTGTTCGAACTTATTTACACGGCCCAGTGTCGATTTAATCATAAACCCAAATTTCTAGAGTAACGTAAAGTTAGCGATTCCGAGAGACATGACTGAGAGGAATATTTTTGGTTAAACTTTTCTGATTTGAATTTTTTTTATTTTCTTTTTGAAATTTTTTGATTTTGTATTTTCTTTTTGAAGTTTTATATTTTTGTATTTTTCTTTTTTCAAAAATATGTACATGTTGATGTTTGATGAGGTATCAAGCAGATGCTTTTGTCAGAACCTCCAGTTCTGCTGGAGTCAAACATCTCATACCAATTCGTCTGACGAGATACTGAAACCTTTCTTCGGGAAGGGCTTTAGTAAACATGTCAGCCAATTGGTATTCAGTTCTGACAAAGTACAATTCAATTATACCGTTTTCAACCTGTTCCTTTATGAAGTGATACCGAGTATGGATATGCTTGGTACGGGAGTGCTGCACGGGGTTGCATGATATTGCTATGGCTGACTGAGAGTCGCAATACAACGGTATTTTGTTGTAGTTGAAGCCATAATCTTGAAGCTGTGTCTGCATCCACATTACTTGAGCACAACTTGCAGATAACGCCACGTATTCAGCCTCTGCTTACCCGTCGGTTTCCACCTAAGACAAGATCTAGGAGTCATTGTTTTCTCATGGACAACGAAAGTCTTTTTGATTGAAGACCTATGTCTTTTTGGATCTGTCTTTCTGGTTTCTTTGCAAACTGTTTGCTCTACGGGGTATGTATCTTTATGCTGTCTTGTGATGAACTTAACACGTGAGTTGACTTCATTCAGGAATTTTGTTACACAAGAATCATGATTGCCATTAAAGACACATTTCTGACATGTTGAGCAAACAAAATGTTTGGAGTCAGAAAAACTTCTAGAATTCCTCGAGTGTTCTGCTATTGGCACAATCTTTGTCGTGACGCAACTACTCTTAGATGCAGGCCAATTCCTAGACTTTGTATGATCCAAGGTTTGGTTTGCAACCCCATTTGCTGTGCTTTGTGATCTAGCAAAAGGCATCATACTAAGGTTCTGAATTCTACAGCTTTCTTGGTGTCTTTTTCTTAGCTTCCACAGGTAAGGTGATTAATGAACATGCGATTTAAGCTATACCTAGATGAGCCAGTTGCAATCATGTATGAGGTTAGCAATAGCAATACTCTTTCCATAGCAAATAATGTGTAGTGACTGGTTTGACAAACCGGGGGGGGGGGGGGGGGTTTCTATTGACATCAACTTGGAGGACAAACCGTTGGCTTTGAAAATCTAGGTCGTTCAAACTTAAACGCAGTCGGTTGTCTAACAACTGATTGGTTTCTACGTGGTTGTAAAGCCGGTTTCCCTAAGATTGACGAATTTTCTGCAACCTATATTTCACACTATTTTCTTGTTAATTTCTTAACTCATTTTTTAATCTGGCAAATGGCAAACCCGTTTTCCTGAAGTTAAGCTTTGAATTCATTATTTTTAGCAATCAAAGAAGTTGTGTGTTCTATGGTTTCCTTAGCTCTCGTTGTCTTGATAGAATCAAACATTTCTTTTGTATGGGCTTTCAACGTCTTTATTTCTTTAAGTAACTTTAGTCACTTTATGTTCCAATTCGATGTTTATTGTTACAATTACATCTATTCGTGGTTTAACCTTGGCTTCATTACTTGTTACTTTCAAAAATTGACCATGTTGCCCTTCTTTTAAAGCTTGATTTTGATATTTAAGTTCAAGATTAACACAATGTGCTTCCATTCTTAAAAAATCTTTTTGAAATTGGGCAACGGTCTTTTTGAGACGAATATTTTCAGATTCAAGAGATTGATTTGAGAGTTTAGTTTTTTGGTTATTAGTTAATTTAGCAAGCAAAGGACATGTGTCCATTCATTGTTTAGCATTCTGGTCAACCTTTCCTTCGTTATTGAATTCAGGTTGCTCAGTATGCTGTTGTCCAGTAGCAAAGATATTGATTTCAGTAGTTGTTTGTACCTCAACCATTGGCTCTTCATCATATATGGGTCTGATATCTGCATCATCAGCATGTGCATCATTCCCTGATCTGCTGCTTGTATCCTGCTCTTTGGATTCTGTCCCAATGCTTTCTGTGTTAACCAAACTAGCATCCACTGCTTCCCGTATCAACCTTTTTCCTCCTGTTGTCTGAATCTGACTTTCATTCACCGCAGCAGTCATACTCTCGTTATGCTGTGCTCCTTTCATCAATCGACTTCTTAACAATTCCATGTGTTTGTATCATTGGTCACGGATTCTGGAATCGCGAGTTGAGTGTAATGAAGAAAAGTAGTTGTGTGTCATACAACAAATTTCACCATCCAATATACATCCGTTACTTGATGAACATTTAAACTGTGTTTCCACGTTACTTTAAAAGCAGCCATGGATTCAATCTCCTTGAAATCTTATTGTCAAGTTACTTTTCTAGTTGATCCACGTATAGGATACATGTGCCCTGTGAAAGTCTCTATACTTGACCAAGTGCGTCGCAATGAACGTTTGGAAATGCCAGACTCGTTCAAGATCCCTTTTAAGTTGTCGTGAAAGATGTCTTGAGGTGTGAATGAAGTTTTCGAAAAGATACCATGCACCTCTTTTTATGTTTTGTCTTCTGAAAATAGCAATCCAATGCTTAACTTTCTTGAACTGTCACTCTTGAATCAGTAACCTTTTGTCATACAACCCTTTTCTGAATCGTTTGTGCATGAATGATTGTTTTGAGCATATAATCTTCAATGAAATTAAGGTTTTTGAGTATTGTTTCTTTGAAGAGTTGAGGTTCCATGCTAGTATATGCGTGAAAGTCCTTTCTTGCATACAAACCATCTAAACTTGAAGGCTTTATTAGCACGGAGCTAAAAATTTTCTCAAATTGTGTCTTGATCACTCTAAAGGCATTCTGGCAGTGTGACACAGAATATAATCTTTGGTAAATTTGTTGTTCCAGTGTATCCATGTTCTGAGAGAACGTTCTTATGAATGTGTCAACATCTTCACCAAAAATATGACTAAATGCACGTTCAAATTCCCTTTTAGTGATGCCTTTTTCAAGTTTCCATGTGAAATTTGATTTAAGTGCACTAAGACCGTTTAGGCAACTACCTTTCAAGATCTTTGCATGTTTAGCATTGTTTCATGTCCTGTACATCTGAATATGAACACAAGATAAAGTATCTTCGTTTCCAATTACCGTGAAATGTGAAGTGAAAATGATTGTAGATCTAAGCAGGTAAAGTGATAGTTGTTGTGGATTTGAGATCAATTAACGTTCACAGGATTTTACAAATCTTTGATTAAAACCAGAAAAAAACGTATCATTTCGCGAGATCTTACAAATCAAGAAAACCGCGTAAAACAAAAATGAAATGGATGTTGAAATCCGTTGTTTGTCAGTTAAAAGAACTTGAACTTTTGTTAACGAATTGTTGAGCTAAAACGATGATCAGTGGACAAATTTTGAGCTTGAAATGATTAACGGTTGATTAAATCTCAAATAGGGACAAACGGTGCACAAATGATTCACTTTGGATGACTAACGGGCTGTTTTGAAACAATTAAGGACAAACGGTGTAAAGTTGTTGCAACAAAGAGGGTTATTAAGCCAACAAAGGATGAATTAAGAATTGGTTATAAAGTCCAGGGGCCTAACATGTAAAATTCGAATTATGACCAATAAATGCAACAATTCCCTCTATTATGTATCATCTTTTTCGTTTGAAGATTTATAAAATGATACACTGAATATGAATTTGATCTCGCGAAGTCGTACGGTTATCGTCGGTAAAAACTAAATACACCACGTTGATCGAAAAGAGTTCACGATCACGATGGTATAAGACGTCTCATAGTTAAACGACATTTGAAACCGAAAACACAAAAATTACTTAAACGTGTGATTTTAGTTCGGTTGCTTATAAGATATTGACTCGTTCGGTTCTCAAGTAAAACACAGTTCGGTTCCTGTAACTAGTGACATAATCGGTGCTTTACGAAGTGACTAGATCAGTTGTGCTAAAAATGAACTCGTTCGGTTCCTCTTAGAATTTCACTCATTCGGTTCCTCTTGAATTAACTAGTTCGGTCTTCAAAGCAAGTGACTAGATCGGTTGCTCTTGAAACTTGACTAGTTCGGTTGCATAAGAACTTTTTACTCGTTCGGGTCTTAAAGTAAAAGACTAGATCGGTGCATTAAGTTGAATTCGTTCGGTTCCCACGTACAAATGACTAGATCGGTTGTTAAATGGTTTCACTAAATTGGTTTGACATGGACACTTGCTAGTTCGTTGTCCAACAGGTTTTTCACTAGATCGGTGGTTTCTAGTTCGGTAGTCTTCTATAGAAACCAACAAAGCCCACACGTACACTCCCCTAAAATGATGGATCTATGTCTCCTTGTCTTCAAACGTTGTGGACCACAAAGGATAAGCCAAAAAAAACTTTAAATAAGCTTTAATAAAAACTTGAACAAAAAGCTCTTGTAATCACAAACAATAAGCTACGTATGAAGACGTTGAATCGAAAATAAGCTAGAGAATAAGCTTGAACCAACAGTATTTAACATGGAGAAGCATGAAAACCGTAGAAAACAAGAAGATACGCCAACAAAAAAGAAATGACTACAAAGCTATATCAGGTTGTGAATAAAAAAGTTTAAAACTTTCACTTAACAAATGGGCGAATTTCTGTTTGAACAAGAAAACTAAAGGCGTGAATAAAGAGATTTAGCCCATTTTGTCAACAACCCAAAAGAGAGAAAAATATAAGATACTAAGTACTAACCAAATTAAAGCAACGAAATGAAAAAAAAATAAAAATAAGCTAGAATAAGCCCGAAAGTAAGAAGCTCAAAAATACCACAAACTTAAACCACTAAACCCACCCCGTGGCGAGTGATACCAAATGTCGGCAACCAAACTATCACCTTCACTTCACCATTGATACAAGAAAAATAGATCATAGAGAAAAGGAAGAATTTTAGAAAGAAGTTGGAGAGAATTTTATAGAGAGAAAAAAAAGAGTTGGTTAATTCATACAAGTGAAAAATAACAAATGAATCAACACCCTCTCCATCCTTGGAGAGGGGTATTTATAGTTAAAACCAAGAGGCTTTCATGCCTTGGTGTTTCTACGGGCCGTCCCTTGGGATTACTTGGGCATTCACCCGAATACACGTACCGATTTAGATTACACAAAGAGCCCGTTTACCCGTCTAGCCTATTACAACATATAATTAATTAATGACCGAGACATAATATAATTAATGAACGAACTTCCTTGTTCGACTCAATATTTTGAGGCTAACATCCCCTATGTAATGATAGGATAGATTTGGATCTCTTTCTTGTGTAGCTCGAAAACGCTGAGAATTCTTTGTGAAAGCTGAGGATGACCTTGTAGCATATCTCTCCATATAAAATTTTCTCCTCCTATATAACAGGATAGATTTTTTTATCTCTGAAGGTATCAACTCTGCTCTCGAACTCGAAATCAGCATTCTCAAAAGCTAACCTGATCTTATTTTGTAACTTGATTCTTTAATAGCTTGTATAAAATCTTTATCTTTAAACTTGATCTTGAACATAGATTTCAATCACATAATGTTGCTGATGAAAGATCTTGAACATGATGATATTGATTGAGCATTGCTTTGTAGAAGACTTGAACACTTGTCTTTATCCTTGAATCTTCATACTCTTTTAGCTCCCTCTCAATCACATATCCATCTCTTGAATATTGAAGTAGTGATCTTGATTGTTGAAGATTTTTCTTGAATGAATTGTTGTTGAAGACGATGATGATTTTGTTAAAGTATTCTCATGCAAATGTTAAACCGGCTATCTTGATTGATCTTTAAGCTTGAGAGAAGCACTACAACTTATTCTAAACATTTGATGATGTAACCTCGAAACATATCAATAAGAAAAGAAAATAACAAAATAACTCTCATTCTGTTTTTGCTTTCTCTCTTTTCTTTTAATCCTCACCAACAATATATACATTTTCTCATTTTGTTTTTGCTTTCTCTCATTTCTTTTAATCCTCACCAATCATGAAGATAAAACGTATCATCTCGATCAAACTACTTAAACAATGATTTCCTTAAACTTCAATTTCTTTTTGCCCATTATCTTGATTTGTCTCATATATTCTTGCTTATATCTTCGCCCCTTTCCTATATTTGGATTGACCTTACATTTTGTTCCCAAATATAAGTATATCTTTTTCTCCCTCGTATTTGGCCAATACTAAGCTTATATTTTCTCCCCCTCATGATGATTATGATTCATCGTGAGCATCATGATCATATAAGCTTCCAAAAATAAGCTCCGGGTAAAGAATATCATTTGAAGTCCATGAAATTGAAATTGTGTCACACCCCGTAAATTTCAGGTCAAAATTTTAAACTTTTCCGATCACTATTTTTGACTTTTATACGTTACGCTTGAATCTGGCGGTTTACCGGGAAGTTAATCCGCGTAAATCTGAAAGAAAAAAAAACGTCATCGGACGCGTTCCAACTTTGGATTTTGATTAGTTTAGATATTATATGAGTTATTTTATCTTTTCTAAGTGTTTTGTAGTTTACGATCACTTCCGATACTTATTTTTATGTTCTAACGTCAAATTTGCGTTTTTCGCGTTTTTGACCTAACGAAACCCCGGAAACCCGAAATCTTTTCGTGTAAACTTTAGTTACCGTACATCTCGTGTTTATAAGTTAAAATTTTCGTTCATCCCTCCCCCTATGCTCAAATCATATGCACAAAAACACATCTAATTAAATCAAGTGGAATCTTTTACCTTTAATTTGAAAATTATGCATCACATGCATAGATAGTGATGTTTTGGAGGCATGCAAGGTGGTGTAAGACTCTTGTCTTTATGCATGCAAGCCTTGGACCACTCTTCCACTAAGCCATTAAATGGAATCTTGATTTTATTAGCAACTAGTGTTCAAGCTTGGTCTCCCCCCCTCCCTTTGCTTGTTACGTCTGAACCATCACCACACACACCTTTGGTGTGTGTTGGTCACTTAGCCATTTGGTTACACATATTTTGAATAGCCATGGACCCTTAACCTTATCTCACTCCCTATAAATATCAAGTGATAACACATCTAGGGTTCACTCCTCATTTGCAAGCCTCAAAAGTTTTTCTTTCTTCCCTTTTCTCTCTTATTGCTCACGACACACACATACATACATATACTTTCTATAGTTTTGATTTCTATCAAGTTTCACTCATTCCAAGATCACTTCTAATCATATCTAAGGGTGTTCCAAGGGTTTGATCATTTGATTTAAGGGTTTACTTCAAGATCTATAAATTAGGGTTTGGTTATTATTTGGGTTTTTTTTTCAAGATCTAAGTCTTCCATCTTTATTCTTGTGTTTTCTTAAGCTTGTTCTTCATATTTGTAAGCTTATCTTGAAACT
>BQNB010028184.1:0-56908 GCA_026074375.1 Tanacetum coccineum | reverse complement strand
AAGAAAAAGAAACATTCATACAAGAGCATATTCCAAATAGTTCAACCAAACACAAGCATAAGAAAGAAGATCATTTAGATTAAAAAACAATTGCACTAACAATGATGCAAAAGATTTGCGATGAAGGAAACAAATAAGCACGAGATCTCATATTGCATTTGAGTTCGTTCATTTGTCAAAAATAAGTATCAACCTTGTTGTATTGTTCATTCGCTTGTTTCTCTATTTTGGTTCTTAATTAAAACAATAAGGTTTCAAAAAGAAGATCATAAACTTCTACAAGTATATAAAAAAATTGCTTTGACATAATATGAGTGCACACGTAGCAAATAAATCATGTAACATTGACATATAAGGAGAAACATGAGAATATCATGTAAACTATGATTGAGCATGCATAAACTAAAATGCCATACGAATAGAATAAAGGAATGCCAACAAGGAATAATATAAGAGACACAATTACTTCTAATGCAAGCATCATGTAAATCATGTTTATTCCTTGACATTTAGAAATACAAATAAAAAAATGAAATAAAACCTCTCTACGGTTTATGCATTTTTCAATTAATCAAATTGTTACCTAATTACTGAGATAATGACAAAGAAAATAATTAAACAAGAACATATAATCAACACATGAGTATGCAAAGCATGTTGTTACAATAAATTAACAAGGGAAGGGTCATATTTACAACTAATATAGAAAGCATATCATTAGTGATGTTTGGGAGATGGAGAGCAGGATGGTGAACTAGTGGTTATAGAGGATTGACAAGATGAAATGACACTGTCAAAAATGTGTAGATAATTTTAATGAAGTATATTTGAAAAGTCCCCTCTTTTTTTAGCAAGACTAAGAATGTTTAAAACCTTAGGCAGAAACGCCATGATCAAAAATTGACCTTTTGTTAAAAAGTTGAGAAAAATATTTTACAAATCCATTGAGACCATATTTTCATAAAACAATTTTGAATGGGTCATCATACTATCGTTCGGGCTATCATGATCTAGATGTCATGTAGTGAACGTATGAGGAGCCAGGACACTTTAAATCGTAGATCCACAACTCGTCGATACGACACCCCGGAGAGGCCTCATATGATTATGAAATTCCCTAGTAATATAGTACTTGGTATTTATAAGTTATATGTGAAAGAGTAATTAACAAGAGCTTCCGGAATTTATTCTTAAAATACATGCTTAAATATCGAAGACACACTTGGTCAAAATGAAGCGCGGAATCGTTCTTTATGGGTTTTGCCAAACACTAGTGTTGACCCGTATTAACCAAAACAATAATTTATTACTTTGATCCGTTTTGAAAAATACTTTTAAAACTAAAACTAGACATCATTACATTTCATCTTTGCTTGAGTATTTCGGATGAAACATTCAAGTTGCCAATCCCACTTTCATGAGCATAAGAAAAATACTTAACTAACTTACTTAATTCCTATGATATTAAGGTTATGCAAGAGTTGATATATTAAACACAAAGAAATATAGGTATGCCTATAAAAGATGTACGATGCCTAGGATAATCTTCATTAGGCGAAAACATGGAATAGACAAACAAAAGAGCAACTAGCATGGCAAACAAGAACTTATGAATCAAAAACAAGCAAACAAAACCACAATATGAAAACAAGGAAAACAAGTAGACATTCTACTAGCATACTTGGTCTTATTCTCAAGATTTTGTAAAAGAATTGAGATGATGCGAGAAGTTGACAAAGCAAATTCAAAGGAAGAGATATATGCCTATTTGAGGTGCACGAGATCTAGCATAAGCCCTATTGTGCAAAAACATGAAGACGACAAATACACACAAGTATCATGGCATCTCAAATAACAAGATCACATATAGGAAGCAAAGAGTATATGAAACTAAATAAGATGAAACAAGTAATCATATAGCATATCACACATTATATTCATATCATTACTAATATGAGATGACAAAACATTTACGGAAATTCATTTTTGACAAAGATATGAGTTAACCCAAACACTCCTTTAGAAACCATATTATTTTCTTTAAGCATCTAAATTGACATACAAGCGTTGACATTTATATTTCACAAATAAGCAAGCTCAAATACAATGAAAGATAGGCATACAATCAATATATACAAGCAATGCAAACAAGAGCAACTAATCGTATATCGTATCATACAAAAAAAATTATTTTCGCCTTGTGTTTAAGTAAGGATGTTTATGACCAAAAAGACTTTTTTTTAAAGAGTAATGTGTTAATGTTTAAAGGATACCAACCCAAGTTGCCCGACTTAAAAGTTTGAGTATTTATGTTAATACGAAATTTGAAATTTTGGACACTTTAGGGTATTTTGAAATTTAGATTTACTTGAACCTATATTCAGTTCCTCTAACTAATTCTATTAGAAAGTAGACTCAATTATCTTCTAAACGGTAGGTGGTACGACTCGTACAGATTTACGGTTTGTATTTTACGGGCTTTTGAAGTTGAAAAATATTTGAAAAGCGGTACTGTTAAACGGCTAGCAGTGCTTTGTTCCTAGAAAGGCCACCGACTGTTGTCGAAATAGAAACCGGATTGTCTGGATCTATTTTTCAAAAAACTCATATTTTGACCCGACGAAAAGGTATAACACTTGGTAGGATTTAAGGTAAGTTTTATATGACAAATTTTGGACATTATTCAAGCTTGTATAACAAAGATATTCGAGAACATGACTTCTAAGAATTAATATTACTTTTCTTATTAATAGTCACGTTTTTCAGATTGATTGATACATGGATCGTACTCGGTTTTGAAAACCATTTGATTTGAAAACTAGAGCCACATGGCTCTGATACCAATTATGGAAAAAATAGAGGGGGGGGGGGGGGTGAATATGTTTTTGTTTAAAAATCAAAAACTTTTCGTATCAAATCCCCTATCAATCGTGATGTAATATGAAAAGTACCAAACATATTTATGTCTATATGAAAGCATAGAATAACCAAGTAGTCACAACACAATTGTAAACATCAAGAGTACATCAAAAAATAGTCTAAACACAAAGCTCACATGTACTAAGCGCCTATAACTTTTTGCAACTAAGATGTTTAGACTATGCGTTGCTTCATAATCACTTTAACACACAACAAGAAGATTATGCAAGCATAAATGTAAAAGACATAAATGTAATAAAGGGTAATGCAAAATTTTAAGAGGGAAATGCAAAACCAGATACGTATGATTTATAGTGGTTCGGTCACAGAGGATCCTCTTCGTCTACTCCATCCTAAGTACCAGACTTTGAGAGTTACTTCACTAGATCAACAAGCTCCCTTCTTGGCGGAGAAAACCTTACCCACAACGTAGCTTAAGCTTTTTCCGGTAAAAGCTAATAACTAGTTCTAAAACACCTGTGAGACCATCCCATTGTCACTTACACTTTATCCGATACAAAGCTAAATACCGAGTTCTTACACAAATGGTAGAACCAACCCAAAACCCCGTTATGTTTTATGGGCCAACATAACAAACCTTGTGTTTTATGGTACAAACACATAAACCATCTAGTCTAAATCAAATGATACAAAGAGATGATACAAATGAGTATAGAATGATGATCCACGACAAGTGTGTCTAATGGATATGAATGCCTAATCTAGATTAACTTCTATTGATGAGAAACCTTTAAATGGATGTAGATGATGAGATCTCCAATCTTGTAGATCTTCATATGGGTATGTTTGGTGGTGGATGGAAATGGCAAGATCTTCAAGGCTTGATTTGGTTGGATCATCATAAGAGTATTGTTAGCCTTAATTTATTGAGTCGAACAAGGAAGTTCGATCACTCTACGATGGAGCTTCGGTCTTTAATTAGTTAATGTTGTAATAGGATAATATCGGGAATCATGCTCCATAGTTAATCTAATATTGTATATGTTTCGGGTTTAATCCCAAGCAAAACCCGAGCCCGGGTCCTAGTTAAATATCTCATGCGTCATTTAATGCAACGGGGTATATAAACTCTTTTCTATTTAGAAAAGAGTAAGTTGTTGAAGTTGTTCAAAATATCTAATAATATCTTTTCTCTTTTTTCTCTTTTTCTCTCTCCTCTTTCCTCTCTAAACACTATTCTCTCTTTTAATTTTTCTAGTCTGAATTTCCGTGATCGATTGTATGAAGAGAGTGTTACCGGGATCTACTATTGCAAACAGAGTAACTTGTGGATTGTGGTTGACTTCTTGTGTTAAACAAGATCAAATTCATGGGTCAAAAAGAAGTCAAAAAAAATCAAAAACCCGATTTTTTGTGCTTAGTTGTGTGATCGTTCTTTTGTTATTTAAGCAAGATCTAGGCGCTAAGGTCGGTAGCTAATTGTGCAAGAGAAATCAAGTTACAAGTTCAAAACGGTGGATTATTGGCGATTTTTTGGTGTTGAAAAAATTTCGTATTTTCGTCGTTGCGTTTTGACTCTCTGGCAAAATTCATGTTGCGTTTTGATTTTCTTCTTGTTGCGTTTTGATTTTTTTATTATTAAACAGGTTCAAAACACAATCATTGCGTTTTGGTTAGAAGAAATTTTAAAATATTAAAATAACGAAACCCTATTTCGAAATTTTTTTTATGGTTGCGTTTTGAATATTATATTGACTGCGTTTTGACCAAGACCATTGCGTTTTGACCATTGCGTTTTGCTTAAATTTCATTGCGTTTTGACCAAATCTCAACCACTGCCGTTTTTGTAAAGTTCATTGAATTTTGATTCAAAGTCTACTGCATTTTGGTTTAAAGATAGCATTGCGTTTTGTCTACACATATTCTTATGTGAAGAAAAGGGTTTTAGTAAATCAGCCTATAGCTGCTGATCCGTAAGTCCGTTTAAGGCCCGTGACCTCTCAAATCAAAGAGAAAACGAGAGACGGATCACGCTGTAAGCACCTTATAGCTGGTTAAGGATTTTTCGAGGCCCAAAAAGCTCGTTTACAATGATTTATTGACATTTTTCATATTTTTAGAATTTGTGTTAGACTTGTTTTTGTTCTAGCTCACGGCCCATCTGTATTTTTAGGCCCGTTTCAGTTTGGTGAGCCTATTTAAACAAACAGCTTTAACCCTAGCTAGAAAATTATCTGTTTTTAGACAATTAAATCATTGGCCGCTGATTCCGAATCAAATCATTCACGGTTTTCTATTGATTTTGTAAAATCCCGTTAAATTTTTTATCGGTTTTAATTATAGACGTGTAAAATCCCGTGAACGTGAAATAGCATACAAGAACAAACTCAATACTTCCATATCACTTAAGATCCAAACGCAAATTCATTTCACACTTCATATTTAGATAACTATTCATTCATCATGTCTACTCCAGTTAACGCATCCTCAACAGAAATTCCAGTTGAAATTTCAGTTGTCAAGCAGAAATACGATGAGCTAGTCAAAAAGAGTTTGTTACTAGGTCAACCTATTTTGAAGGTCAACACAAAGAGGAAAAGTTAAGGTTATTTCGGAATTTAATGGTTAAGTAAGGAATAGACATTGACACGTTGTTGAAATAGACAACAAATAAAGTTTTAAATGAAATTCTTTTTAAACTGCAAAATCAGTCCCAATTACTCAGAGGACCATTTCACATGTTAGCACCCAAAAGCGCATCGTATAATGGTAGATCAACCTTGCTAATCCAAAGTCCCTCAAGAATGCTCCCATCAGAAAAGCCTCGTTTGTGAGATACCCATATGATTACTTCTGAATCTGCAAACAGGATTTTTGGCCCCAATGGGAAGGAGACAGTGACTCTGATAGAGAGTAGATCAAAAATTGGATAAAGTACAAGTGAAACATATGATTAACTTATCAAAACAGTCTTGATGAAACTTTCAACCACCATCCAAAAACCTATCTTGATCTGTAGGAATGCGCTAAAGAACGTTAGGGAAGACAACGTGGAGGAAAAACGTTTGTTTAGGACAAAGCCAAACATGCTAAAAACGTTAGCTTTCTCCCAGGTCTAAATTCCATTAGTAAAGGTAGGCTACTTTTATAACGAAATGACAACAACTTCAATCATTTTTGAACAATTTGTCAACAAACTCTGGTCGAATCATACTAGTTATTGCATTTCCTACCCAACTGCTAAGTTATGGAAGTTTTGATCAAAACTTAATAATGCCTCTTTCAAATCATAAACTATACTGTAGTCAATGTTTTAGGTTCATGAACTAAAAGAGAAATGGAATGACGATTTGGGAGTATTTAATCCTTGAAAAGGAGCTTGACGAAACTTGAATCAAAAAAGGCTGATTTTTCAAACATATATTGATCTCTTCTCGAAGAGTGTGTGTCTAAAGATCGTTACATGTTCATTTTTGCATTCTATGTCTGATTAAAATGATAATAATGAATTACAATACTTGATCTTCATTAAGTCAAAGAATGTGAATGACTTGCACAAAAGCTTTCGAAACAAACTGAATCTGTTAACAAAGAAGTTCATAATAAGCTTTTGAAGAGTTTTGCTAAACTTGAAAAACACTCGATTTCTCTTGAACTTTCTTTACAACATTGTAAAGAACAGAAGGAAAACAACCAGTTTGCAAAGAAAAATGCTTCAAATGTATTTCGAAAAGATCGTGAAACAATATCATGAAATACAAGATTTGAAAGTCAAATGCAAGACAAGGAACCCATGGTGATAAATGTGTTAAAGAAAACTCATTCTGGTAACAAAAGGAAAGTTATGGAACTCAGTTTGATAACATCTGTTAGTTCGACAAACCAATGCTCAACGGATTCCAAATAACATCATTTTAGGAAAAAGACTCCTTTTTCAAATTCTCCTGAAATGAGAAGTTTTCAAACGAATAAGTCGGTTAATAAAACTAATACGTCGGATGGTTTGTTTAAACTAGTTACTTAACAGAATTTGCCTCAGAAAAGAAACCAAGCGGTTCGAAACACAAATGTGCTTAAACCAGGAATGTTTAGAATTGCCTCCACCCCAATACAAACTAGAACACCACAGTTGCCTCATGCTTCTAGGAATACTAATCCCTTATGTCTAAATCTTCAGGAGTTATTCACACGACTGTCGTTAGCAGACCACAGCTTAAGTGCTATCAAGGTTAAAGTTAATGGTTCGTGGCTAAATAATCGTCAGTGAGGTTTCAAAAGAAGGAAGTAGAAGAACATCATGGATTTCTAGTATTTCTAAAGAAAACAAAGTCTGAATGCGTGTAATGGCAGTTCAAACTCAGAACCTTATCAATGCAAATGCTGTTTGTGCTGAATGTGGAACATGTGTGTTTTAATTCTTAATCATGATGCTTGTGTTCTCGATACTTGGAAAGAATGTGAATGCTAGAACTAAGGAAGCCTAATGTAGTTGCCTATTAGTGCTAGTAAACCCAAGAGAAAAGTGAAAAAATCTGTTGCAACACCTCATAAGAAAACAGTTGCATCAGTTACCACTATTCAGAAATCCAAGAGTTACTATAAGAAGTTGTATGAGAATACAAATCCGGAATGGAGATGGTGGATAGCTAAGCGATGTCCATCAGCTTATACATGGACACAAAAGCCACTTAGGACCAAAAAGATATGGATGCCTAAGGTTAGGAAAGATGATGAATCAACAAGTATTAGTCCCACTATAGACATTGTCTCTAGGATAACTATGTCTGAATGATATCAAATTCCTTAGGATCCAGATTTTGTTCAATGTTCCACCGTCCTCTAATTCTCTTGAATATTAGTTAAAACTCTTCTATTCATTGTTGACTCTGGATGCACAATGTTCAAATGACGTTTGAACACAGCAGTTCAAGCCTCGGGCTTTAAGGAATTTTGATCTGATGATCATCAAATGCTGTCTGCTAAAAATAACACTTCATGCCCCGTTCCTCAATGTTCAAATGACGTTTGAACACAGTAGTTCAAGCCTCGGTCGTCAATGTCAAATGGCGTCTGCTGAAAATAACACTTTAGGCCCCGTTCCTCAATGTTCAAATGACGTTTGAACACAACAGTTCAAGCCTCGGTCGTCAACGATAAATGGTGTCTACTGAAAATAAAACTTCAGGCCTCGTTCCTCAATGTTCACAAGACGTTTGATTGCAGCAGATCAAGCCTCGGTCTTCATGGAAATGATGTCTGTTCACATCAGTTCAGGCCTCGTTCTTTATCAAATGACTTTTGATCATAACCGTTCAGAACTCGGAATTCAAGACCACAACAATGAACCATCAAGTTTAAAGAGTGGGGTTCCAAAAGTTGTTCCTCTAGCAGTCAAGGACAGCTCCAATCACGGACAGAGTGGAATTACTATTCCACCTTCACATAGCAATGCTGAGGACAACAGGTATATAAATAGATAAATACAAAATTAGAAAAATTGAAAATTTCCAAAAAGATTCTTCTCGACATGTCTCTTGGAATCGATAACATTTACGTGCTTAGAAATGTCGATTAACATTGACACGGGTGTGTAAATGAAGTTCGAGCGAGAGTTTTCAAATAGTTTCAAAAACATGTCATGTCATTTCTAATTTTCTAAATGGCTTATTTGCAAATTGTCAGTACATAACCCGGCCTTAAATAAAGGAAGGTTTTATAACTTACCTCCTAAAGCGAGAAAATTAACGTTTCTCGGTCTTGAGCTGTTCTTACAAGACATTCAATGTTTTAGCTCAAGAAAAAGGAAAGTGTACGTTTCAGTGCGCTTACCCTTACCGTTAGAAGAGAAGTCCTCTAACATCTGGTTTTTCAAAAAGTTGAACACAATTTTTCAAGAATTTCTCGATGACAAATCATAATCTTTTAAAATTGTGTGTTACAAACACTCATTCTACCCCTCACAATGTTTTCAAAAGACAACAATTTTTCAATTGGTCCTATTTTTGAGGGGGAGTTTTTCGAAAAACAAAGTTTTAATGTTCTTGGATACATCATCAACGACCATTCTTATGTATTCAAAACATTATCAAAAAGTTCCAAACCATTCATGCTGACCATATTTTCTCCCACAGATTTTTCAAGACATATTTTAATCACAAGGTATTTCAAAAACTAAGTGTTTATTATTATTTAAAATAAGGGGAGAAAATGTAATTAAAATATGATCTATTCGACTCAATGTGCTAAAGAAAAGGTTTTATGGTTCGATCTTATACCCAACAACATCTTAATTTCACGACGATTCTGAAGTCATAAGGTGGTTAGGTTAGGAATCAATCCTATGATCCAACCAGAACCGGAGGATCTACCCAAGGATAATCCAAAGTTAGAAATAGCAGTCCTTAGGTATGATTGGAGATGAATGCATATGGGAATAATGTCCTGACTAAGACTTGAGTTAAACTGGGAACAATCACAACCAGGTGTTAGTAATGACGGTCCTCGGGTAAGCATTGAAGGCTGTTGAAAGAATGAAAAAAGAAATGTATGGAATAAAGGGTCTAAGAAAGAATCCATCAACACGACTTATGGCAGAAAACAGGGTAATACATTGCTGTCAGAATACAATGTTGATTGCTGACATTGAAAACGACATCATAGACCCAGTGATGCAATACACAACCCTTCCCAGCCATTCGGGTTTCTCTCAACAGAAACTTGTCTCTTTTGTTACGGAGATACACACAGTTTTCTCCTTATTGACATCTCACTCGTGAATTGTTGATATTGAATAGTTGGGCAAAAAAAATATGCTCCAGCCTCCGAGTACTAAAACCAAAATGCACTAATCGAGTCTAGAGCCAAGAGATCAATCAAAATCTCGTTAGGACACATTCCATTTCAAACACTTGTTGAACATCATTAGGTTCACAAGCTGTTATCAAGAGTCCTACGCAATATCATTGTGATATTTGCCAGAACATCCGAGTGATACTAATGTATTCACAATGAAGATGGAAATCCTGCTTGAGCGTTAGCATCAACAAGCTTCTTGGGTAGGTTGACTTGCGAGGATTTATATGAATCAAACTTGTGACACTTAGATAAACTCGATTTGGTCAGTAAATGAATTGATGGTTCTGATGAATTTTGATAAAAAACTATGACACTCTCGATGTGTTACAAAAACTCTTTAACGAGTGACACGTCGATTGATTTTTCAAATCAATTTTCTCGTTTATCACTAACGTAAACCTGCAGGTCAAACGGTGGTAACGACAACCTCAATCCCATTCAAATGCTCAATCTACAAAGACATACTATCTAGAAAGCTCAAGATTTAAAGACAAAGACTTCCGCAAACTCTGATTTGAAGCTTTCAAGATAATGCAAATGTTATGTGCATGTTTGGTCAATGACATAAGTTCGCAAGATGCAAAGACGATTAAAGACAATGGACCAAAGCTCCAAAATCAAGATCACAAATCAGGACAGGAACAAGCTTTACAATCAAAAAACAAAGACAAATACATGAACACTCGAGCTTAAACGACAAAAGCAATCTCATGATCTCATGAAGGAGTGTCATCAATGAACTCACTTCGGGGGAGATTGTTAGCCTCAATTTTATTGAGTCAATAAAGGAAGCTCGTTCCCGTGTTTAAGACCTCACTTCGGGGGAGATTGTTAGCCTCAATTTATTGAGTCGAACAAGGAAGTTCGGTCACTCTACGATGGAGCTTCGGTCTTTAATTAGTTAATGTTGTAATAGGATAATATCGGGAATCGGGCTCGATAGTTAATCTAATATTGTATATGTTTCGGGTTTAATCCCAAGCAAAACCCGAGCCCGGGTCCTAGTTAAATATCCCGCGCGTCATTTAACGCGACGGGGTATATAAGCTTTTTCTTCTTTAGAAAAAGCAAGAAGTTGAAGTTGTTCAAAATATCTAATAATATTTTTTCTCCTCTTTCTCTCTCTAAACAACTCATCTCTCTTTCTCATTTCTAGTCCGATTTCGTGATCGATTGTATGAAGTGAAGTGTTACGGGATCCTACAAGTATGCTTACAACAAGATGAATGTTAGAAGCATTATGATCATATGGGAATAAGGGTGTTTAATGACTACTGCTACTGATCTAAATAAGTGAGAAATGCAGAGAAAAATATGTGTTAAAAGACTATAACAAATGTGTTTTCAAGTCATTGACGACGTCGATAAAATCCAAACCTAATATGTACCTTTTGTATTGTACGCGTTTGCTTTAAATTCGTAAATATTAAGCTTAAATCACGTAAGTAAAAATTATAGCGTTCAATGTAAAACGGGATCAAGCAATTAAATGTTTACTCAAACAAGGGTTATAGTAATTTTTTGGGAAATTATTAACTTTGTTCTATTTTATTTTTATCGGCTACGTAAAGTGTATACGTTTCGCGATAAATTGCGTTTAGGCACTCCCGGAAACCACCAAAACTTTTCTACGCTTCAACAAATACCCACTTTTATACCCATTATAATATAAGTTAAATAATATTCATCGATAACCTATTCCTTTGCGGAAATTATTGCCTTAGTACAAGTAAATATCATAACAACTTTCCAAGTGGTCAAAAGAACACCTTACTTCCATTTAATCACAACCATACCTAGTCCATTCTTGTCTCTTTGACTTAGACCATGTCTTATAGGCCATCCCTAAACCATTCAATGTCCTTGGACTAGTCAATGGTCTTTTGGTACTTGTTTTCCTTACTCTGACTAGTTCATTATATATATGCAAACATGCAATATTCATAAACCCTTTACACTTAAACAATTCATTTTCTTCCTCTTTTCTCTCCTAAGGTCACGGTCACTAAGCAATTCTCAAACAATCATACAAAATTTTCTATAACCTATTTTACATACACTTTCATCTCCATATTAAGATACCTCAAAAGTATTTTGAAGCCTTGATTAATTATTTACAAGCTATTGAAGCAAGAAAGAAATCAAGTTTAGGGTTTATTGGAACAAGGGTTTTTTCTCTTCAGTTGCAAGCTTTGGTTTCTAAGTCTTACACGGGTTTAGCATTGTTTTCATCTCATCCATACCTCATAGGTTATTTTCTTAAACCTTTATGCTTTCATTTTATGAGTTTTTATGTATATAATGTGCTATATAGTGAAATCACCATTGAGGAAATACTTCTTTGAACATGTAAAATTATAATTTTTCGTGTGATTATCGTTTTTGTGCACTTTCTCACATGTTATGTTGTTGGTAATATCATGATAATAAAGAACATATAAGTCTAGTACTAATCTGGTCGTAAGTATCAAAAAGTTCATATGTAAACTTGTAAATTAAAGTTAAGGTAAGGAAGGTTTATGATTATATGTAAAGTTACTACTTGTGATCTTGATGATTTGGACAATAATGAACTTATGGACATTATTATATGTATAACATATGATATATATAGTTATAAAAGACTTGTGGTAAATTGTGAGGTTAAAAAGTATATAAAACATATTATATAAATAAATTATATAATAGATCATTTTGGGACAGTAGGTTTTCGAATTCCAAAACAGGGGATTTTATGTTTTTATAAAATAATACAAAATCACGATGATTCCGAAAACGTGTAACAAAACTTGTAAACGGATTAATAACGAAAAAAAGTTACGTTTTAAAACGAGTTATACGTTAATTAAACGGAGTTTATATAATGACTTTTATAATAATAAACTTTATATCAAACACTAGTTTTATATTTTTATAAATAATAATATTTTTTAGGATTACAAATGATAAGTATATCGTTTTTTTTTCATAATACGAATGAGTTTTGAATTTCGCGAGTTTTGACAATTAAAACTCTATAAAAACTTATTTTCTATAAAAGTTACTATTTCATGACAGAAAGTTATCATTTTTAAACCTCATAAAATTATAGAACTTTCAAAAACGAGAACGTCCTCGAAGAATCGTTAAAAGGGAGCTATAACGAATAAAAATATGTTATTTTCGGGATTTTTACGACGACGAATACGATTTTTATAAAAACTCACGTCTGATGTGAACGTAAAGTTATGTTCACTGAGGGTTCAAAATTATGAAAAATGTCAAATTATGATAACTGTCCTAATACGAAAAAAAAAGATGAAGCATAAGAAACGTCAAAATCGGGCTTAAAACGCAAAAGTTATGCTAGTTTTACTAAAACGGTAATTATAAACGTTTTTACTTATTAAACGTAATTTTACCAAAACTATTAGTTGGTGATTGAGCTATATAGAATATTATGTGGTTATCAAAGTACTATATTACTAGGGAGTTTCATAATGAGGCCTCTTCGGATGGCGTATCGACGAGTTGTTGGATTTACGATTTAAAGTGTCCTAACTCCTCGTACGTCATGTCATGACCTCTTTAATTATGATAGCCCGAACGATAGAGTCACTATATAATCTTAGATTACATTCCAATGTTATCAATGAAAGTACCTCCGGTACTTAGAAGACCTTATGTGATAATTTAGGTTGCATTCGATCTTTTACGTGACGCAATTTCTGCGATATTTGGATTATCAGAACTCAAGGTGAGTTCATAGCCCCACGTTTTACATGATTTGTTTTATAAGTTTTGGGGTGAGAACATGCTTGTTTACAAATGCATTTACATGGTTGATTACAAATTGAATTATGCACTTCTTTACTTGTCATGCGATGAGATACAATACTTGGTTTACTTTTTGGAACGTAAAACAATACTTGACTTTTAAGATTAATTACGGATTAGCTTAGGTTTTCATGAACTGTTAAATCACTTGGAGGGGTGAGCGCGAATGTTATTAATGAATCTATTGGGGATTGATAACCCCCGTTTGGAGTGATTAGCTCTCACTAGTTCGTGATGAACTAACGAACGTTAATATCATGTCGGATTACGGACTGGATTGGATATCTACAGGGCCAAAACTGAATATAATGAATTTTTACCGATGCCTTGAATAAAGTGGCTATTACTTATAAGTTCTACGTCGCAATGTTCATGAACTTAGAGTAATCGTAATCATTTCTCTTACATACTTGAAACTAATTGGGATATTGTGCTCATTATAATATCTACTTAAACATTATTAGGTATTGTGCTATTATAAAATCTACTTGAAGGCATTTTGGATTTTGTGTTCATTATAAATATCTTACTTGTATATTTTGGGATATCATGTTCATTACAATATATACTTGAAATTTTTAGGTTATTAAGGAAACCTTTAAATTTCGGTTTATGTGTCGCAAGTCTTGTATGGGCGCGAAACAAGTAACACAGTTAGACTATTATTTAGTTTTGGGATTTAAATTTATACTTTACGAAAAACCTATGAAACTCACCAATTTTATGTTGACCCTTTTTTAAGCATGTTTTTTCAGGTTGAAATGAGGCTGGCTATTTGAGGAAAATGGGAGTCCAAACTTTTCAAGAATACTTTTCAAACGACACTTAGAGGTCGTTCTCTCATGACTTGTGCAATGGTATTATGAAGTAACGCTCCCGGAAACACATTCCGCTGCGACCCAATTTTGGGGGTGTTACAAAAAGTGTGTTAAAATGGTGAGAAATAGCATGGTATTTATAGGCAAAAAATCCACTGTAGCCCGGTTCTGCCGGTGCTATAGAAGAAGGGCACCGGCAGCCAAAATCAAGGGCACCGACAGCCAAAAGCAAGGGCACCGGCCTACAGTAATACAATCTAAGTTTTGATTTGCAAAATATTGAAAGATCTTATGTAATCTTGGAGAGATTTTTTCAGATTTAGATGATGTAATGCATGATGTAAAAAAATCATTTTCTATTCTATTTTCCTAAAGTAAAAAAATAACTTGTATATTTAAAGTGTAAGTAAACTTTTATAAAGTAAAATGTCTAGTTGAGTTCTTGTCAAAATAAAGTTTACTTGTTTAAATAAAATACTTGTAGATGAAAATGTGAAATGAGGTTTGATCATAATGCAACATAACAAACGTGTACGAACCTGTGTTGTAACATACGAGGATTCGAGACGTCGAGACTTGTTGATGTATGTTGAGACAAATATCATGTCGAGTAACTTGTACATTTTACGTTATGTATTACAAGTTACATGTTTGTCATTATCAAAACAAAAGAGAATGTGTATATTAAATATCATAATATTTGCACTAACAAAGGTAATTAATAGTTTCGATGGGGATGACTTGGCATTCTAAGGTATGATCGGATTTAGGAAGTTTGTCGCCTACTTTGACCCCTTCTTACCAATGGACAATATCACGCGTAAAGCCTACAACACTATAATGGTAGAAGAATTAAAAAGTACAAGGAAAAACTTAGTAGCCATTGTTAGGGACGTCTACGTGTTTATAGGCAGCTTCACCTACATCACCAATTTTGTGGTCTTGGAAGACATAGGAGAGTTTATTCTAATAGATAAAGTTGAAGTCGTGATGGGCAAACCCTTTAGGAAAATCACTAAACTCGAATATGATTGCACTAAGGGATTAATGTCTTTCAATAGGATCTTTGATAATTACACATTCCAAATGCCCCGAACTATACTTAGGGTTAAACCTTGGGGGCACGTATCATGGAGTAAGATCCCACCCATCCTTGTGTTAAGTCAAAAAGATCTAACTAACGGGTTCCAGAATGAGTACGAAAAGAACAAATTTATGTACAAGAACTGTTTGATCCTAGGTCCCGAATACCAAGTGGAAGAAAGTATGAAAGAATGGCTCATTCATAGACATGTGAGCATTCATGAAGTCACGTAAGGACGTGTGACTTCGAGTCTAGCTACAAGACTCGTAAATAAAGAGAAACGCTTCTTGGGAGGCAACCCAATGTTCATCTTTCCTGCATATTAGGAGTGTCGTGTGTTTTAATTCTTTATTGTTTGTTTTATTATGTTTGAATGAATTTTGTAATCATGCTTTGTTTGTTTATAACTTCGTATTATTTGCAATCAAATGTATTTTGCAACAAAATAAGTGTAGGGGAATATATCCGGTTTTTAAGAACCAAATTCAAACTTTTAAAATAAATTGTTTAGACTAATTTGCGTCAATTTCGAGTCACATAATTGTAGCGATTAATTCTAGGTTTTTATGCAATGCTTTCTTCAGATTTAACTAATAAAAGTACGTGCATGAAATTTCTCATTAAAAACAAAGAAGATTTTTTCACAGATGCTGGGGATGGCGTCGGGATTAACACCCGACGGCGTCGCATCTCCAGGAATGTAAAAATTCAAATTTTTTTAGTATTTCTGAAAAATAAAATGTGTAATATTTAAAATTTGTAATTCTTTTGTAAACCTGCATAAACTTATAATTACATCTTTACTCTCATCCTATCTTTAATGCTTTCATAGAGTCAAAACCCTAAACTCTCATTGTATTTATATCTATCCCATTGATTTTATGCTTGGTGTAGTTGTCTTTGTCTTTGATTACATGTTATATTTGACGAGAAGAAGCTTGGAAATTCTTAGAAAGTTTTATTGGATGATTCTTGAAGGACGATTTAACTAGTTATCACATGTTTCTTCTCCATTATTGAGCAAACCAGGTTTAACAACCTGTAATTTTCCAGTATTTTCATCAATATAATATCTACTTATTATATTAAGTACTACTTTTTCACGGGAATAAATTTTTGTTTCATTCCATTCCATTATGTAACCTAGTTTACATTTCTAAAGTAAACAAGCTCACGCAACTACCTATGCCTATTCTATCTACATTTATGTCAAGCAAACATCATAACATGTCAAGTCAATGATCTATTATCCATTTTATCATGTACGTTATTATTATGTGTTTTTACAATGTATTTCCAATTGAACCATTATTGTTAATGCTTTAGGTCAAAACCCTTATTTCAATGATATGCTATACATTTAAAATAATTGTAAAGCAAACAAGCAATGTGTCAAATTAATCTATGCATAAAATTCAAATATGAATTCCCTCCAAAATAATGTACAACTCTTTTAATGCACAAAGTACAAACCATTAAAGCACGATATTCAAAATAGCCGTTTTACCTTCGTTTTTCTAAAGAATTCGTACAAGCTACTTAAGCACAAGGTGCAAGCTCTAATGCACGACATTTAAACAACATTTCCCTCCATTTCATTTGAATGCCCAAGTTCTTTTACAAAAGACACACTATCAAAATCTAAATTACCAACTCTTATCCTTCCTTTACCAGTTATGTAGCCTTTGCTACCTCTAAAAGTAACAGATCCCCCTTTACATTCTTCAAAATCATCCAGGTGATCCTTGTTACCAGTCATGTGCCCTGCGCATCCACTATCAAATATACCTCTGTCTTCCATGTTCTTGAGTGGATGATCTTGCACATGAAAAAGAGAAATTAGTTTTTCTTAGGGACCCAGGCCTTTTCAGGCTTGGTTCTGCCTTGTGGTCCTTTAACATTTACAGTTCTAACAAAGTTGGATCCACTATTATAATTGGAGTTTGGTCTTATTCCCCTCTAATTATAACCTGCTGAGGTCTTAATAGCAGTGCTCCATTTTCCCTTTACAGTATGAGAATAAGTCATTCTTGCGTATTTCTACAATGGTGTTCTTCACAGGGTGAATGTGATTTTGAAAAATGACTTCTTTGATTAAACTTATTCACTTGGGATCTTATAGGACTAAAACTGTTTGAGTTACTGGTAGGTACTGGTTGTTTAGATCTACTAGTATTAACATTAGACCTGACAGAATTAACATTTTGCCTAACAGAATTAACATTTACCCTACCAGTATTAACATTTGCCCTACCAGTATTAACATTAGGTCGAACAGAATTAACATTTGCCTTACCAGTATTGAGTTGTACTGGTCTAGGTACAAATTGATTACCATGATTAACCCTGTTTGCATTGTTCCAAACTGGTTTGGCTACCCTTTTACCAGTATTAAAAACCCTTTGTGTCTTAAGCTCAGCCTCTTTTTCCATTTTCTTTTCATAAAAGTTACAATCTCTGATCAAGTAATTTAGGCTTCCACAAACAAAACACTTTTCTTGATGAAAGAGTAACCTTCTCCTAGTTCTCTTTCCATCATTTCATTCCAATTCTTTCCTTTAGCTTTAGGTGTCCCCTGATTTTTCATTGGTTGACTAGAAGTTTTTACGTGTATGACACAACTAGGTTCAGCTTCTTTTGGTTTTGGTTCAGACATGACTTCTTTACTAGATGTAACAGAATTCTCACTGAATTTGTCATCTGAGACACTAGTTTCAGGCTTTTGAGGTCCCTTTTTACCATAAACATACAAAGAATCATCAATTTCCTCTTGTGGTTTAGGAGTATAGTCTCCAATTAATGGATGTGGAACTCCTTTGAAATTATCAGTCTTTGAAAATCTACTGTATAAAAGTTTGTTAAGAAAATCTTCTTCTATACACTTAATCACAGAACGATTCATTTCTTCCTCATAGCTTAAAACCTCATTGTTTGATTGTATTTCATATCCTAAGCCAACTTTACTATTTGAAGTCATACCTGAATTAACTAATTTCTAAAGGTTTTTAGAAGAATTTTTCCATGAATCTACTGTTTTCTGCAATTGTTCCTTTTCTTTTATAGCTTTCATTCCTATTTTCCTATGTTTTTTAAGCTTTTCATCTTTTGCATATATTTCATTTGCCTGAAATGTAAGCTGTTCTTTTAGAGATAATTACTGCTTTTGAAAAGTAACAACTTGAGCTTTTAATTTCTTAACAGCTAGAGTATAGGCAAGTATTTTTGCTTCTTGTTCACCTAACTGATTCGTTTGTTCATCACACAGTGTTTTAAGCTTATTATATGAATCAATGCAAGTTTTAGAACATAATGATACCTCATTATTTGAGCTGATTGCCATGAGTGCATGATTTGTCTCTTCTTCCTCTACTGTATGTTCTCCCCAATTGACAACACCATCATCCATTGTCAGCAAACAGTTCTGATTCTGCTCTTTCTTTCCAGCTCCTTGATCTTGATAAAATGAGTCTCTCTTCTTTCCATCATTTGTCCCCTTGGATGTGCATTCCCTAGCAAAATGACCAGTGTTGTGACATTTGAAACATTCAAGCTTCTTTTTGTCAAAACCAACAGGTTTGTTTCCATCAATCCGGACTCTCCTTCCAGTCTTCTTGTAGAACTTCTTCATTCGAATAGCAATCATTGCTATCTGCCAGTTTATGTCCATCTCTTCAATGTCCACATCATCAATCTGTTCTAGGTCTTCATGAAGCAAGTCCAGATCTTCTGATTGTTTGGCAAAGAGTGAATAAATAACCTCATCAGCAAAACCAGCAGGAACTTCTCGTTCTGGAATATTGTTTGAAGAAGTAGAAGGAGTGTAAGTACTATAGGGACCAGTATGACCAGACTTAACCTTGTTATTGCTGCTCTTGTTGTGTGAGACAAAAGCAACATTTTGAGCACTTGCAGATGATTTTGAGGTACTTGTGAGTTCTTGCTTAAAAACCCTAAGGTTATTATACAAGTCATCAATGGACAAAGTGTCAACATCTGGTTTGGTTCTCATTATCATTACCAGATTTAACCAAGTTGAGGGCAAAGATCTGATAAGCTTATGATTTGCATCCTCAGTTGATACTTCAGCACCATGGGCTTCCAACTGTGAGAGTAGTTGTTGGAACCTATCATATCCCTTTTCTAACCCTTCTGAACTTGATATAGTAAATGCTGCAAACTGTTGTTTTAAAACAGCTTTCTGCATCTTCTTTGAATTTGCATTATCACCAAACCTAGTCCTTATATCTTCCTAAATTTCTTTTGCATCATCCATTCCATGAAATCTTTTCAGATGTTCCTTGGGAATGGCCATAAGTAAGATGGTTCTAGCCTTTCTTTCCTTTTCAATAGAATGAATTTCTGCAGCAGATACTGGTGGAAGTATTCTAACAACACCATCTTTTCTAGTTAAGATTCTCTTCTTTGAATTTCCATTATGAATTACCTTCTAAACATCATTATCAATATATTTAAGGTACTGTTCCATCTCCATAGCCCATATATCATACTCCTCCTTCTTCATAATTAGGAGTTTGATATTTGAGATAGTGGTTGTGGTAGGAATGAGTTGTTGTTGTTGTTATTTTGGTTTATTGGTTGCAGATCCATTTTCTGATGCATCTTCATGGTATGTTGCTTCATCATCACTAAGATGTTGAGAGAAATCATCATTAGTAGGTTGAGACATTTTTCTAGATCTGAAAGTGATTGTTTGTGTTCTTGTGATTCTTCTTACTTAGAGTCCCTTTAGAGGCTCTGATACTACTTGTAGGTCCAAAGTCTTGGATCTGTTTAGCCTTTTGTAGGACAATAGCTAACTTGAATAAATCCAAATCAATTATATGAGAGACACTGACTATGAATACTATATGCTAATGCAGAATCTTAACACAAGTACTAAGAAGAACACAGTGAAACTTTGCTATTTGCTATTAATTTCTATTAGAATACTATTTCAATCTCATGCTAAACATTGTGTCGTAAGGTTCCTTTTATACACCAAGGAAACCCTAATAGGCTTTACAAACGTGTGAAAAGATAATGCATATCCTTTCCTAAGATATCTCTATAATGCATATCCTTTCCTAAGATATCTCTAAAATAACTATTCTGTTACATAAACAGACTTAACTATATGAGACTAGTACTAACTATAGTACTGCCAGACTTAACTTAGTACTGGCAGACTTAACTATGTCTACCAGACTTAACTCTATAACTACCGGACTTAAGTCTATTTATAATAATTCCTAACATAGTTATTGCAAAGAATTGTTACTTAATCATTTATATTTGAGAATTGCAGTAATTATAGAGTAATTGGTGAAAGTTAGCAAAAGGTTCGCATTCTGGAGCTTAAATGAAGATATTTTGAAGATTACTATTCTGAAGACCAATACGTCGTATCCATCAAGAAGATACGGCGTATTCGTGCCTGCACTCACCAAAGACCACAACAATAAAGACCAATACGTCGTATACAAAGAGACTCAATATGCCGTATTCAAGATATAGAATCAATATAATATTCTGGAAGATATCAAATGTGGTCCCTACTCTAAAAAAATCCCCAATACGTCGTATCTAACCCATTGGATACGCCATATTCAATAGACTTCCAGACCTTATAAATAGAAAACTCAAAAATGAGTTTTAAGTGTGCTAACTCATATTCTCGATACCTAAACCATAAAAGTAATTTTTTAGAGGACAAAAAGAGCATAAGAGGTTGAGCAACGTATTCAATTTCATAGGAGACATCATGTAATTCTATATATTTAGTAATCGTTCAGTTTTTGGTATTATTTACTAACTCGGTTAGTTTACCTTGGCTAAATTATTACTCTTGTATTTATTATGACATTTGAAGGCTAATACCTTCGGGTATTAGCTATTATTATGAAGATCTTAATGTTTGGTATTTATTTATGTTGATTTCTTGATTTATCGTTGAGTGCTTGTTTATGTTTATCAATTTATACTTTTTTACGTGCTTTTGTATGCGACCTATCATTCAATTGGATCTAGCTAAGTGGACCAAGCGGATCTAGAGTCCGGGATAGCTCTCCATATAGTAATTAATACATATAGAATAATAGTTACACAAGTATTGTCCTTCTAAGTCTGTGTCTAGGATACGCTTTGGGCTTAACTAGTTAATTGGATATTGCCGATGGTTTATTGATCGTGTTGACTAGCAAGTGACCTAGATAATTCAACTAATAACTTTTTGATTCCATTGGATAGTTAGACAAATGGACTACTAGTGTATAGATTGCCATTAAGCGGTAAGTGGGTAAAGTCTCTATGAGTTAGGGTTTAACAAGATCACCATTGCTTTTATCCTTAAGATAGATTATAATCAGCAAATAAGGATGCTTTATGCGGATGCTTTAATTATGACAGAATTAATGTGTCTAGGTATTAGAATGATGTAACGTCTAAGTCTTAAGAATGATATGCCACCTTGAGAGAAGAAATTATTGCACTTAATTAACTTGCGTGGGTAACAGTTTCTTGAATTGATTGTAGTCACCAACGAAACCGTGCCAGTCTCTCAGGCTAAAAACCCCCCTTTTCCCATTAGAATTAGGATTTAGATTGACTTAGGTTTAACATAGGTTTAGATTAGAATATAATTAACATAGATTAGATAACCAAGATATTAATTAAATTAATAGATTTAACCACGCTTCAAGTGTTCGACACCTTACTTACCACGAAACTACTACCAATCGGGTACACTAGCCGTTAAAGTGTTTTTTTTTTGGTTTAGTAGTCAAAATATAAATTTAAAACCTGAACTATCATAAATAAACACCACACAGTGACACATCAAGTTTTTGGCATCGCTGTCGGGGAGTGAAAATTAATCTTGGTTTTTATTTTGATATTTTGGTTTTTAACATTAGATTAGATCTAACCCTTAGGATTAGTGTAATTTAGATTAGTGTATATTCCTGTATATTCTGTAATATTTGTATAATTGCCTTTAATTGTTTGCTTGTATATGTTTGTGTGCATTATTACAGGTCGCTGTAATTTTCTGAGTAGAATACTCAATACGGCGTATTCATTTTCTTGGATACGGCGTACAATTTTTTTTCAAACCAATACAGCTTATTCGACTTTATCATCAATACGGCATATTCAGTTCACGGAATACAGCGTATTAAGCTATTTGACAGTTTTCTTTCCTAGCGAATTTATTACAGGTTAAAATGGACAACCCCAACATTACTATAGAGGAGTATATCAGGCTTGAGGAAGAAAAAGCTCGTAGACGTAGTGAGGTGTATAACTGGGAAACTGCTACGTATGATAAGATCTGGGATAATGAAGGCATTCACGACCTCGGATCTATTGAAACTGAATTCCCAGCTATAGTCTTTAACGACACGTTAATATCTAAAATAGCACTCTCGTGTGAGCCTACGGTAAGTTCTATTAACAACGATGAAATTGAATTTAGAATATCGTTTGACGAATCCGACGATGAAGATTGCATGATAATTTTCGACAAAAATTCATTTTCTTACCAAATAATTTCTGTCAACAATTTAAAAACAGGTTCAGAAAATGATAATGATAAAGTTAATATGCTTTTGCTTCCTTCACTCAAGCCTACGGTCAGTTAATTTGATGATTTAGACTTCTTTAAAGATTTTGAAAATGAATTTCCAGCTATTGTTTACTATGATGCTCAAACGTCCAAATCTGATTTATTAACTGAACCGATTTTAAACCCTCAACATATCAATGAATTTAATTTGAAAGATGAAACATCATTGTCTGAATGTGATGAAGAAAAACAAAAACGTCTTAAACTTTAATGATCTATTTCCTTTTAACGTAATTTATCCCAATGATTCAAAATCGGATAAGGACAATGATGATGATAATTTCGATATTGAACACTCTTCGAGGGATTTATCTGTTAAACCATTACCTGATTTAATAAATACCGATGTTGGAGCATATGCACGTGGGTCAAATAAGCTTTCGGAAACAAGTCATGATACATCTAATAAATTTTTCAAAACTAAAACTTTTGTCAAGGGATTAAATTTTAATATCATGACTTGGAATCATCTTAACAAAGGGATGTCATTTATTTTCCTAATCAAGAATTTGTATATGCCATTTGGCATCCTGTTCGACCCCAAATTGTTTTATAATGATGGGAGTAAATTAGGGCAAGTCTAACTTAAAGACTTTTCTGTAAACAAAAGTGCTTGTCGAGAGACAACCCGAAATGTATTTTCAATTTTTATCGAGTCTGTCTTCCCTGACTGTCTATACAGCGTATCCAAACCCTATGGATACGGCGTATTGACCTTCTGGACGTTATCTAGTCCTTATTTTCAGCACAGTCGATACGACGTATTCCTTAAAAGAATACAGCGTATTTGACACAGGTTTTAATACGGCGTATCCTGGGGTATAGATACGGCATATCGACTTCCTGTACAATTTTTAGGTTTTTATTTCGAGTCTAACCAATGAATACACGGAGATAGAATTATATTCGTTTTCTAAGAATTTATACAGGACTTCACTAGAACAAAAATGATGAAGTTGGTAGAAAATTTACAAAATCTAAAGATCCTGAAGTGTTGGAGTCTTGAAAACTCAAGACGGCTGTTCAACACAATCTTGCTCATAAACGCAACATGGAGAATCTACAGAGCAAATATCAGGAGAGATTCTCATTCTAATTCTTTTTAAAATTCTTGTATTTAATGTTTTATATATACAACGAGGACGTTGTATAATTCAAGTGGGGAGATAGAATTAGAATGTTTACTTGTCCTAATTTTCACAATAAAAAGCTTAAATTATGCTCAAATTAAAAAAAATCAAGCATACTTTTGTGAAATTACATGATACATAACCTGCACACAATAACCCTTGATAGATATTGTGAGGATTTAACCTTTCCGTTTCCAAATGTTTACCTAAATTCCACAAAATATAAGTGTACCGGTGATGTAGTAGACTTTAAAACTTGGCTTGGTATATCACTTAAGACCACAATAATGAGTATTATGGATTTAATTGTAGTAACTTGTTTAAATTGGTAAATCTTAGGATTACAACCAAATCGCCTTTGCATGTTGCTTATTAACTAACTACACCGGTTAGTTAACCTCTCGTTAAAACCCTTCCACTCTCATCTTTAGAGTGATGATCCACTAGAACAAACCGTAGAGCCAATCCTTTAGGAATTTACACCAACTATTTGTTTTATTACACCCTTACACCTTAACCTACCCTGTTAGATTAAATTTAATTTATAGTTGCTAGTTGCTTAAAGTGTAAAGTTTATATTTCTTGAGTCTTGTGTCATTTTCTATCTTTGGTGCGGTTGGAAATTTGCACATTGCAAATGGGAATGGATATTAGTAGTCAAAGCTTATGTGATTTTACTACCGTCACAATTATTGGTAAATCCGAAGAACGAAGAAATTACGAAAGGAATTATCCGAAATTATTTTGACTGTGAAGATGGTGAAACTACTCCAAGATTAGAAGTAATTTATGGTAAAAAAACCAAAAAATGAGAAAAATACAAAAAAAAGAGAGAAAGTTTGAAGATAATCGTTTCGCAACTACCGAAGAAATTATACGAAGGATCAATTATTCTTTGATACGTCAAAGAAAATCAACGATGTAGAGTATTGTATAAAGTGGAAGATATTGCCATTACCTTGTAGAGTATGTAAAGTTTTGGGATGATTGGGAAGTTAATCGTTATGGGAACGCCAACTTAGGTTATTGTTTTTGATCTATGATCAAGACATTGTAGATAGTTGTGTCTTTATCATAATAACGGTCAGGAAAATTAGTGTCTAGCAACTTGTATCTTAAGTCTTAATCTATTTGTTTCATGATTTTATTTAACAACAATTTACTTCTCTCTCAACTAATGATTAGCCGCTGGTTTTACTCGAACGTGGATGTGATCGAGCGTGTTTGTCTATCCTAGCGATTTGGGTGTGTATGCATGTCTTAGTTGCCTTATTGGTTTACGAATTTTGGTAAAAGTTAGAAGGTTCTTACCCTAAATTACTCTGCTAGTCCTAATCTTTAGCTTCTTCAAGGTGGGAATGAGCAATCACATGTGTCTATCCCAGCGATTCGGGTGTGTATGAGTGGTCTTTATCGCCCTCCTGGAACATTGGTATCAATGAAAGATTAGTTAGAGTAATCAACCATACGCCTTTCCATACAAAAACCCATATTTACCTTTATAAACTTGTTACTCCTTGGCTTTAGTGGTGGAGATATGTATCTTTGCCAAGCTTATGATAGAATACTTGTCACGACCGAGCAATTGAGTGAATTAGTTACATATTACCACATAGATTAGTTGAGTGATTTGAGTGTTCTCATCTTCCTATTTCGTGAGGTGTTTGGTTGTGTACTTGTAATAGATCGAATTAATGCTTTAACAGAATATATCTATAGGGATACATTTTTGTAAGCTTCTAAAGGCTACTTGAGGACAAGTAGGATTCAAGTGGGGGGATATTTGATGACATCAAATAACATCTATTTTATAGCATCATTTATCCCACGATATTAACCCATTTTGTATAGTTATTGCAAAGAATTGTTACTTAATCAATTATATTTAAGAATTGCAGTAATTATGGAGTAATTGGTGAAAGATAGCAAAAGGCACGCATTCTGGAGCTTAAATGAAGATATTTTGAAGATTACTATTCTGAAAACCAATACGCCGTATCCATCAAGAAGATACAGCATATCCGTGCATACACTCAGGAATAAAGACCAATACACCGTATCCAGAGAGACTCAATACGCTGTATTCAAGATATGGAATCAATATAATATTCTGGAAGATATCAGACGTGGTCCCTACTCTAAGAAATCCCTAATTGTCATATCCAACCCATTGGATATGCCGTATTCAATCGACTTCTAGACCTTATAAATAGAAAACTCAAAAACGAGTTTTAAGTGTGGTAAATCATATTCTCAATACCTAAACCATAAAAGACGATTTTTAAAGGAGAAAAAGAGAAGAAGAGGTCGAGCAACATATTCAATTCCATAGGAGACATCGTGTAATTCCATATACTTTAGTAATCGTTTAGGTTTTTGTATCATTCATTAACTCGGTTAGTTTACCTTGGCTAAATTATTACTCTTGTATATATTATGATGTTTGAAGGCTAATACCTTTGGGTATTAGCCATTATTAAGAAGATCTAAATGTTTGGTATTTGTTTATACTGATTTCTTGATTTATCATTGAGTACTTGTTTATGTTCATCAATTTATACTTGTTTACGCGCTTTTGTATGCGACCTATCATTCAACTGGATCTAACTAAGTGGACCAAGCAGATCTAGAGTCTGGGATAGCTCTCCATATAGTAATTTATACATCTAGAATAATAGTTACACAAGTATTGTCCTTCTAAGTCTGTGTCTAGGATACGCTTTGGGCTTAACTAGTTAATTGGATATTGCCGATGGTTTATTGATCGTGTTGACTAGCAGGTGACCTAGATAATTCAACAAATAACTTTCTAATTCTATTGGATAGTTGGACAAGTGGACTACTAGTGTATAGATTTTCATTAAGCGATAAGTGGGTAAAGTCTCTATGAGTTAGGGTTTAACAAGGTCACCACTACTTTTATCCCTAAGATAGATTATAATAAGCAAATAAGGATGCTTTATGCAGATGCTTTAATTATGACAAAATTAATGTATCTAGGTCTTAGGATGATGTAACGCCTAAGTCTTTCGAATGATATGCCACCTCAAGAGAAGAAATCATTGCACTTAATAAACAAACCAACATTCTAATCGGATTAATAATGGTTAATATAGTTTTCTTATATAAGGTTCGACCATTCTTTTATCTTTTGTTAATTAACTTGCGTGGGTAACAGTTTCTTGAATTGATTGTAGTTACCAACCAAACCGTGCTAGTCTCTCAGGCTGAAAACCCTCATTTTCCCATTAGAATTAGGATTTAGACTGACATAGGTTTAACATAGGTTTAATTTAGAATAGAATTAACATAGATTAGATAACCAAGATATTAATTAAAATGATATATTTAACCTCGCTTCAAGTGTTCGACACCTTACTTACCACACAACTACTACCGATTGGGTACATTGCCCGTTAAAGTGTTGTTTTTGGTTTAGTCGGCAAAATATAAATTTAAAAACTTGAACTATCATAAATAAACACCACACAATGACACATCAGCTCTATATCGTTCTTTATCCCTTTTTCAACCTTACCAAGGGATTTAGGTATCCTATGGAAACTTATCTTACTCTTTCTAGATCTTAAATTTATGGTGTCCTTATCGAACTTAATCACGGCCTTAGTAGTTGTCAAGAATGGTGTTCCTAAGATAAAGGGCCTCTTTTCATCTTCCCTAATGTCTAAAATTATGAAGTCCATGGGGTACACATACCCAGCAACATCAACTATTACATCCTCTGCTATTCCTAAACGGTAGATATACGAATGGCTAGCTAAGGAGAGTCTAACGTCCGTCTCAGCATGCCTTTTGTCGGTTAGTTTCATGTAAGTAGAGAGGGGCATGATGTTTATGTCGGATCCTTGGTCTACTAGGGCGTTCATGTGTTTTACACCTCCTATGTTACATGGTATTTTAAAGTTTTCTCAAATGTCCTCCTTCCTTGTTATCTTTTTCTTAAGGATTACTTCATAAACAGCCCCTTTAGGTAATAAATTATAGGTCTTTCCCTTCATTTTTCATACTCGGACCCCTAACATGGAGTCATTAAACCTATGATTATCAACAAATCCCTCGATTAGTTTTTCATTAATCATATGCTTCAGGTAATATCCTATATGCTGTTAACTGGGTGCCTCCACTACTTCTTCCCTCTCAGCTCTTTTGATTGGTTCATTTTTGGTTCCATTTTCAGCTTCATTCTCTTTCTCGGCTTTCTTTACTAGCATCTCCATATCTGACTTGTTATTTTTTTAATATCGTTGATGATCGTTATGTCATTTTCATAATTCTTTTCTTCATCTCCTATGGTAAGAGAGATAGAATTTATGTTTTTGGTGACAGGGTATTTAGCCTCTTCTCTGATCATCACTTTTTTGGGAGCCCTGCTAGTTCTGAGTTCCTTAAAAAGCCTGAACATTTCTACCATCCTATGATTAATCTCCTCTCGTTGTTTAAAAATGGCATTCTCAAATATTTCCATCCTTTCAGTATGTGCTGCCATATAATCCCGTACTCAAGCCTTAAAATTGGTCTCTAACACCTAGGGCTGAGGGTTTGGACTGGTACGTTCATGAAAAGTGAAGGATTTCTGCTTTGGTGGCTTATTTTGGTTTTGTGGGTGAGGGTTTGAATAAAATGCATCCGCATATGCTTGAGGGTGTGTGTTGAGCTTGATCTAGGTGTCCGTCGTGACCCATTTAGTAAGAAATTGATCTGGTCTCAAGCTCAAGGAGACTTCGGTCAGGTGATTATAAGGTGTTTTGAGGTGTAGAGATAGCCTTGACTGGTTTAGAAAAATCCCTTGGGTCGTTCTAACTTTCCTTATCATAGAGGGCGATGTCCTCTAATAGTGCCCATGATTCTTTAGCGTTTCTGTCACAAAGCTTACCACCAACCGATTAGTCAATGGTTTGTCTTATGGTCGGAGTGACATGGTCATAAAAGATTTAGACTTGGAGACAAAGTGCGATACCATGAAGAGGGACTTTTTAGAGTAAGTCCTTGAAACGGGTCCATGCTTCTGAGAGAGATTCTCCTTAGTGTTGTTGGAACATCATGATATCGTTGTGAAGTTTTGCGGTCCTTCCTGGTGGAAAGAATTAAGCAAGGAAACTAGTAGTAAGATCCTCCCATATGGAGATGGATTCTACTAGAATACGTTCAAGCCAATTGCTAGCTTAATCGCGAAAGGAAAATTGAAATAAATGCATGCGCTTTCTTTCTCTATTTGCACCGTCAAGGTCAAGTGAGTCCACTAGTTTTAAAAACTCCTTGAGGTGTTGGTTTGGATCCTCGAACCAATGTCCGTGGAATGAGAATCCATTTTGCACCAACCGGATGGTGTCGGATCGAAGTGGTACCACATTGTTCCTTTCGGAGAGTTCAATGGTGTTCCTGTAGCCCTTGTGGCTAGGTTTGGAGTAATCTCTAGGAGTACGGATAGGATTTGCATCTCCCATGATGGTTGACGAGAATGATTTATGAAACAAATAACACGAAGAAAAGATACACAATAAGAAATCTAATATAACAGAAATAAAATCTCACCTGAAAGGATCCAAGAGAGTAAAACTAAGCTAAACTAAGTTCGAAACCTAACTACTCCCTACGCAGCGGCACCAAAAACATGATGTGGGTCTCGTAATGACTTCAACAAGAAGTTTTATAACTCCCTAGGCAATGTAAATTGTTGTAGCGTAGTATATGCAAGACTTGGGAGTTGTTATCATTCTCTAGGGGAATAGGTTGGGAAGGATCGAACAAGGCTTAGCCAAGATCTACGAGATTGAAAGGACATTATTTTTGTATTTTTATATTTTATAGAAAGCAGATAAAATTAATGGTTTGAGAGGTTGATTGATTAACTAATTAATTAAACTAAATATAATCTATACTACTGGTGATAACTTTATGATAAGATAGTGTATTTACTTAATCATGCATTACTCATTGGATTGCTCCTCCTAATCCTGTTGCCTTGTCACACTCGTGACGATCTGTGTAAGTATTTCCTAAGTCATGAATGAATTACACGAACTCGTCGTCTATTTAATATTTTGTTAAGGCAACACAAAAGTAAGGTAGTATGAAGATTATTACAAGGCCCCTAAGAGTATATTAAATGCATTTGAAATATCTTAAGAGGATCAACCATATTGGGGGTAAGGTAGTATGAAGACTGTTACCAGATGGTATCCTTTCTACACTGCTCGTGTTTCCCTAGACGTCCATGCCAATTTAGTATCTTATGGCTAGTTTTCTAAAGCCTAACACGCACATTCATCACAAGAAGCAACAGTAAAAGGGTCTACAATCCAACTTTCATGCAATCATAAGTAAATACAAGGGAGGGTTTAGCCTAACATGTTATAAAGGAAGTAAGAACATAGATCAATCAAACAACACATAGACATATTAAATGATTAAAGATAAACAATCTTACTTGATTAAAACATGGATTAAGGTCAGTTACGATAGGGTTTTTAAGCCTTAAAGACGGCCTAAAAGCTGACAAAGTACTTAGGGTTCGGCTCCCAAAAGCTACATAAAGTTACACACTCAAAACCCTAAATTCGGTTTTGTATATATAGAGAAATCGCTGCGATGGTGTCTAGTTGTAGTCGCGACACCGTCACAAGTTAGAATCTTCTAGGTCTGATTTTAGTCGGTTACGTCCTGACATTGTCGTTAGTTTTCTAACATCACTAGATAGATCACGACGATGTCGCTTTATGCGTGTGACATCGTCTCCATACTCTATGAGCACGATTCTTCAAGAGATTTGATGTAGGTCCATAGTCTTGTCTGTTTCTTCTCCAAATGAGTCTAAGTCACGTGTATTTCCTCCAAATGCTATCCAAGTGCTAAAAACCAGAAAACAAATGATTAAACACATAATATGTGCATATTTTCATGATTTAAGGGATTAAATGACCCTGAAATAGTGTATAAAATGACACTTCATCAGCTACGAATTCTCACTTCCCCTGATTTCACCCTTAACCATAAAAAAAATCCCTAACCTTGATCCTCCTGCTGCTATTTTTTCTAATCACCTTAGATCTTTATTTGAATGTGATTATGTGTCGTTAGATTCCAAACTCAACTAAAAAATCTACTATGGATAACTCATTTGGTTCCGCTGAGGAAGTTAATCATGTTAGGATCTTGTAGTCTTGTAACGGTTTGCTTCTTTGTATTGGTTCGGCGTTGCCTTTTTCTCATTATGTATATAATCCATCCACAAATTTGCTTAAAAGGCTTCTACAACCAAATTACTCGTGCGATGATTCATATTTTTATAGTAGTGTTGTATGAGAATGGCCTTTGATCCTAGAAAATCACTTTACTACAAAGTGGTGTAAGCTTGACGCATATATGGTGAGATTGAGATTCAAATTTACTCTTCAAAGACAGTGAATTAGAGTCTGTGCAAAGACCAGTTTAACTACTTCAGTTTTGATCATTTTGACAGTGCAATCTATTGGAATGATGCCTTCCATTGGCTAGAGGGGTTGAATAGTTAGCTTAAGCATTACAAATTTAATTTTAAAGACCAGGACCATCCAATTTTGACAACCATAAAAATCCCTCATGGATTACATAAGGAAGGAACTTCTTAGAGTCTTTTGGCAGCTATAGTGATGATCTAATTTTAATACTTATGCAAATACCACAAATGTTGCATTTGAAAGGGACATTTTTCAAGTCACGTGGGTGTCTGCTTCTTGTATGTAGAGATGATATTGGCTCTAGATAGTTCACTATCTATGAGATGATGAAAGGTTGTTCGATGTGGTCGGTTAGGTACCTTGTTAATACTAAGGATTTTATGAATCCACTTCTAGAAAGATGGTCGATATGGGTAACTCTTTGGAGTATTGGTTTAGGAGAAAAGGAAGAGGATTCTTTTTTAGTTATTGTTAGGAAATATGTTGTAAAAGACTTAATACTAGTAGTATAACAGTTAGTTCTGGCATTACTAATATTAAGTCTTGCAGTACTATAGTTAGTACTGGTAGAGTGGCAGTACTATAGTTAGTACTGGTTGTGTTTAGTTAAGTCTGTTTATGTAACAGAATGGTGATAATAGTTATCTTATAGATATCTTAAGAGATATCTTAGGAAAGGATATGCATTATCCTTTCACACGTTTTGTATAGCCTTTTAGGGTTTCCTTGGTGTATAAAAGGAACCCTATCGCATAGAGTTTTATATACCGTATAGTAGCATTAAAGCTTAATAAAAATCAATAGCAAAGTTAGTATTATATTGTGTTCTTCTTAATACTTGTGTTAAGATTCCACATTAACACTTGGTATTCATTGTCAGTGTCTCTCACATAGTTGATTTGGATTTATTCAAGTTAGATATTGTCTTACAAAGGCTATATAGATCCTAAACAAAGGACCTACAAGTGGTATCAGAGCTAATATAGGAACTCTGAGTAAGAAGAATCACTAGAACCACAAACAAACACTCTTTTTTAGATCTTTACAAAATGTCTCAACCTGCTAATGATGAGTTCTCTTAACATCTCAGTGATGATGAAGTATCAAATCATGAAGATGCATCAGACACTGGTGCTGCACCTAAACAACAACAACATGTGATTCCTCAAACAACTGCTATCTCAAATATCAAACTCCCAATTCTAAAGAAGGAGGAGTATGATATATGGGCTATAGAGATGGAACATTACCTTGAGTACATTAACAAAGATGTTTGGAAGGTAATTCAGAATGGAAACTCCAAGAAGAGAATTTCAACTGAAAAAGATAGAGTTATTCGAATACTTCCACCAATAACTGTTGCAGAAATTCAAGCTGTTGAAAAGAAAAGGAAGGCTAAAAATATCTTGTTGATGGCCATTCCCAAGGAACATATGAGAAGATTTCATGGAATGGATGATGCAAAAGAAATCTGGGAAGCCATCAGAACTAGGTTTGGTGGTAATGCAAATTCAAAAAAAATGCAGAAGGCCATTTTTAAACAACAGTTTAAAGCATTTACAATATCCAGTTCAGAAGGGTTAGAAAATGGATATGATAGATTCCAACAATTACTTTCTCAGTTGGAAGCTCATGGTGCTGAAGTATCAACTGAGGAAGCAAATCATAAGTTTCTCAGATCTTTGCCCCCAGCATGGTCCAATCTGGCAATGACTATGAGAACTAAACCAGATGTTGACACTTTATCTATTAATGATCTATACAATAACCTTAGGGTTTTTGAGCAGGAAATCCAAGGTGCCTCAAAAACATCTTCAACTGCTCAAAATGTTGTTTTTGTTTCACAAAGCAAAAGCAGCACTAATAAGGTTAAGTCTGGTTTTACTGGTGCCTACAGTACTTGCACTCCTTTTACTTCTTTAACCAATATTTTAGAAAAAGAAGCTCTTGATGGTTTTGCTGATGAAGTTATTTATTCCCTCTTTGCTAAACAATCAGAGGACTGGGACTTGCTTCATGAAGACCTGGAACAGATTGATGACTTGGACATTGAAAAGATGGACATAAACTGGCAGATAGTAATGATTGCTATTCGAATGAAGAAGTTCTATAAGAAAACAGAATGGAGAGTTCGTGTTGATGGAAAAGCACCTATTGGCTTTGACAAAAAGAAGCTTGAATGCTTTAATTGTCACAACACTGGTCACTTTGCTAGGGAATGTACAGTAAAGGGGACATATGATGGAAATAAGAAGAGAGACTCTTTTGATCAACACCAAGAAGCTAGAAAGCAAGAGAAGAATCAGATGGTCTTGCTAATAATAGATGATGGTATTGTCAATTGGGGAGAACATACTAAAGATGAAGAGACAAATCATGCACTCATGGCTATCAGCTCCAGTAGTGAGGTATCTTTGTGTTCTATAACTTACGTTGATTCATACAATACCCTTAAAACACTGTGTGATGAACAAATGAATCAGTTAGGTGATTAAGAAGCACAAATACTTGCCTATAATCAAGCTGTTAAGAAACTAGAAGCTCAACTTGTTACTTTTCAAAAACAGCAACTTTCTCTAAATGAAAAGCTTACATTTTAGGCAAATGAAATATATGAAAAAGATGAAAAGCTTAAAAAATATAGGAGAATTGAAATGAAAACTGTAAAAGAAAAGGAACAATTGCAAAAAACATTAGATTTATGGAAAGATTCTTCCAAGAATCTTTAGAGATTAATTAATTCTGGCATGAATTCAAGTAGTAAAATTGGCTTAGGCTATGAAATAAAATCAAATAATGAGGTTCTAAGTTATGAGGAAGAAATAAATTTTTCTGTTTTTAATTTTACAGAAGAGGACTCAGTTAGAAAACCTTTGTACAGTAGATTTATAGAAACTAATGATTTTAAAGGTGTTCCACATCCCTTAAGTGGAGATTATACTCCTACACCACAAGAAGAAATTGATGAGTCTTTGTATGTTTATGGTAAAAAGGGACCCCCAAGAGCCTGAACCCAGTGTATCAGATGATAGATCCAGTGAATATTCTACCTGTCAATCTAATGACAGTGCAGGATCTATTGGAACTTCCTCTGAACATTTTGTTGATCCTGAATCTGAGATTTAAAAAGTACCTCAAGAAGTGTATGTGTCTAAACCTATTACAACAAATAAAAAAGGTGTGTCTAGTCGGTTCTAAGTTATGAGGAAGAAATAAATTTTTCTGTTTTTAATTTTACAGAAGAGGACTCAGTTAGAAAACCTTTGTACAGTAGATTTATAGAAACTAATGATTTTAAAGGTGTTCCACATCCCTTAAGTGGAGATTATACTCCTACACCACAAGAAGAAATGTTTTGTTTGTGGTAGTCTAAGTGATTTGGTCAAAGATTGTGACTATTATGAAAAGAAAATGGCAAGAGAGGCTGAGTTTAAGAAACAAAGGGTTTTTAATACTGGTAACAGGGTGGCAAAACTAGTATGGACTAATGCAAACAGGGTTAATCATGCTAATCAATTTGTTTCTAAACCAGTACAACTAAATGCTGGTAGGGCAAAAATTAATTCTGTTAGGCCTAATATTAATATTGGTAGGACAAATGTTAATTCTGTTAGGCCTAGAGTTAGTATTGTTAGTTCTAATGTTAATATTGTTAGATCTAGACAGCCAGTACCTACCATGACCTTAAACAGCTTTAGTCCTAAAAGACCACAGGTAAATCAATTTAATTAAAGAAAACATTTTTCTAAATCTTAATCACCTATGCGAAGACCCATTGAAAAATACAACACAAATGTCTCATTCTTATTCTGTAAAGGGAAATTGGGGATCTGCTGTTAAGACTTTAGCAGGTTATAATTGGAGACCCATTGACCAAACTCCAATTGTAATAATGGACCAACTTTTATTAGAACTGTGATTACAAAAGTTCTATAAGGCAGACTCAAGCCTGTAAAGGCCTGGGTCCCTAAGAGAAACTAATTTCTCTTTTTCATGTGCAGGATCATCCACTGAAGAACATGGTAGATAGAGGTTGTAGGATCCTGTATAACACTTCACTTCATATCATACAACACGAATCAAAGAAGAAAAGAGAAGAAGAAATAAAGGTTTTAGAGAGAGAAACAAGAGAGAAAGTTGAGAGAAACTATAGAAAAGGAAATGAGAAAGATATATTAAAGTGAACTCTTGCTTACCTTTTCCAAAGAGGAAAAGGTATATATACCCCGACACTTTAAAGTGACGTTTGGGATATTTGACTAGGACCCAGGCTCGAGTTTTGCTTAGGATTAAACCCGAAACATATACAATATTAGATTAACTATCAAGCCTGATTCCTGATATTATACGATTACAACATTAACTAATTAAATGACCGAGACTCATACACGTAATAAATGAACTTCCTATTTGGCTCAATATATTGAGGCTAATAATCTCCCCCGAAGTAAGTTTATTGATGACACTCTTTCATCAGATCAGTGAGATTTCTTTTGTCGTTAAGCTCATGTGGTCTTGGTCTTTCTCTTTGTTCTTTGTTGTAGGCTTGTTCCTTCATGCTTTGCAATCTTGTGTCTTTGACTAACATTCTCATACTATGCCTCATCTTGAAAGCTTTAAATCAGAGTTAGCGGAAGTCTTTGTCTTTAAATCTTGAGCTTTCATGATAGATTGTCTTTATAGAATGAGCATGAACATGTGGTAATGAATCGACTTTGGTTGATTGGGATATTGTCACCACTGTTTTAACCTGCAGGTTTACGTTAGTGATAATCAAGAAAATTGATTTGAAAATCAATTGACGTGTTACTTGTAAAAGCGTTTTTATAACACATCGAGAGTTTTAATCTTTTTATCAAAATTCATCAACCGTTAATTCATTTACTGGACCAAATCGATATCCAGTTGTCACAAGATTGATTCATATAAAATCTCATAAGTCACCTACCGAGAGCTTGTTTGAGGTTGACTCAAGCATGATTTTCATCTTCATTGTGAATACTAAAAGTATCACTCTGATGTTTTGACAAATATCACAAGGATATTGCGTAGGACTCTTATTAATAGCTGGTGAACTTGATGATGTTCAACAAGTGTTTGAAATGGAATGTGTCCTAACGAGATTTAAATTGATCTTTTGGCTCTAGACTCGATTAGTGCATTTTGGTTTTAGTACTCGGAGGCTTGAGCAGATTGCCACCTATTCAATATCAACGATCTTAGAATGAGATGTCAATAGATAACATGTGTATCTCCGTGACAAATGAGACAAGTTTCTATTGAGAGAAACCCAAATGGCTAAGAAGGGTTGTGCATTGCATCATTGGGTCCATGATGTCGTTTTCAATGTCAGCAATCAACTTATGATTCTGACAGCATATGTATTGACCGGTTTTTGCCTTAAGTTGTGTGGAGGGCTTCTTTCTTTAGACCCTTTATCCATACATTTCTTTTTCATTCTTTAACGCCTTCAATGATTACCAAGACGTCATTACTAACACCTTGTTGTGATTGTTCCAGTGTTAGCTCAATCTTAGTCGGCATTATTCCCATATACATTCATCTCCAATCATACCTAAGGACTGTTATTTCTAACTTTGGATTATCCTTGGGTAGATCCCTCGGTTCTGGTTGGATCATAGGATTGATTCCTAACCTAACAACCTTATGACTTCAGAATCGTCATGAAATTAAGATGTTGTTGGGTATAAGATCGAACCATAAAACCTTTTCTTACTGTTCAGCACATTGAGTCGATTAGATTATATTTTAATTACATTTTCTCCCCTTATTTTAAATAATAAACACTTAGATTTTGAAATACCTTGTGATTAAAATATGTCTTGAAAATTCTTTGGGAGAAAAATATTATCAGCATGAATGGTTTGGAACATTTTGATAATGTTTTGAATACATAAGAGTTGTCGTTGTTGATGTATCCAAAAACATTAAAACTTTGTTTTTTGAAAAAATCCCCCTCAAAAATAGGACCAATTGAGAAATTGTTGTCTTTTGAAAACATTGTAAGGGTTGGAGTGTTGAACATACAATTTTGAAAGATTATGAATTGTCATCAAGAAATTCTTAAAAAATTTTGTTTAACTTTTTGAAACACCAAATGTTAGAGGACTTCTCTTCTAACGCTAAGGGTAAGCACACTGAAACGTACACTATCCTTTTTCTTAAGCTATAAACATTAAATGTCATGTAAGAACAGTTCAAGTTTGAGAAACGTTAATTTTCTCGTTGTGAGGATAAGTTATAAACCTTTCTTTATTTGAATTCTGGGTTATGTACTGATATTTTCACATAAGCCATTAAGAAAATTAGAAATGACATGTTTTGAAACTATTTGCAACTCTCGCTCGAACTTCATTTACACACCCGTGTCAATGTTAATCGACATTTCTAAGCACGTAAATGTTATCGAATCTAAGAGATATGTCGAGAAGAATCTTTTTAGAAATTTTCTATTTTTCTGATTTTGTATTTTCTTTTTGAAGTTTTATATTTTTGTATTTTGCTTTTCTCAAAAATATTTACATTATGATGTTTGATGATGATATCAAGCAGTCTCATTTGTCAGAACCTCCAGCTCCGTTGGAGTCAAACATCTCATACCAATCCTTCTGACAAGATACTTAAACTGATCCTCAAGAAGGGCTTTCATAAACATATCAGCTAATTGGTATTCAGTTCTGACAAAATATAATTCAATTATACCATTTTCAACCCGTTCCTTTATGAAATGATACCGAGTATAGATGTGCTTTGTTCGTAAATGTTACACGGGGTTGCATGAGATTGCTATGGCTGACTGAGAGTCGTAATACAACGGTATTTTGTTGTAGTTGAAGCCATAATCTTGAAGATGTGTCCTCATCCACATTACTTGAGCACAACTTGCAGATAACGCCACGTACTCTGCCTCTGCTAAAGACATTGCAGTGCAGTTTTGTTTCTTTGACATCCAAATTACTAAATTATCACCAAGGAACTGTATCCCTTTAGAAGTGCTTTTCCGAGTATCAATGCATCCGGCATGATCAGCGTCTAAAAATGTTGTTAGTTCAAAGCTAGAATCCTTTGGATACCAGAGTCCCATGTTAATGGTACCCTTTAGGTATTTAAAGATTCTTTTAACCTCCTTGAGGTGCTTTTGAGTTGGTCGTGCTTGATAACGTGCACAATAGCATACTGCTTGCACTAAGTCTGGTCTACTAGATGTCAAGTACATGAGTGACCCGATTTTACTACGATAGTCAGATTGGTCTACGGGTTCTCCACTCAAATCTACATCTAGTTTGGGTTTTGTAGCCAATGGTGTACCAATGGAGTGACAATTGTCCATATTATGCTTTTTCAGAATTTCTAAAGCGTACTTGGCCTGATTGATAAAAATACCTTTTGGGGACTGGTGGATCTGAAGTCCTAAAAAGAATTTCATTTCCCCCATTAAGGACATTTCAAATCTACTGTGCATTAACTTTTCAAATCCTTTTGAATATTTAGGGTTTGTAGACCCAAAAATTATGTCATCAACGTAAATCTGCACAAGTAGAATATCCTCCCCGTATTTTATCTTGAATAAAGTTAGGTCAATTGTACCTTTAGTAAAGCCTTTGGACATCAGGAAGTTTGATAGTTCATCATACCATGCTCTTGGAGCTTTCTTTAATCCATACAAAGCTTTCCTGAGAAGGTATACTTTTTCTAGATGATCTGGATCAACGAACCCTACCAGCTGAGCAACATAAACCTCCTCTTTCAGTGGACCATTAAGAAATGTTGTTTTCACGTTCATCTGATAGATTGGAAAACACTTGTGTGCTGCGTAGGCAACGAAAATCCGAACTGCTTCTAAGCGAGCAACTAGTGCAAATGATTCTTCAAAATCAATACCCTCTTCCTAAGCATAAACTTTAGCTACAAGAAGTGCTTTGTTGCGAATTATAGTCTGATCTTCATCCTTTTTGTTCTTCCATGACCACTTTAGCTTTATAATCATCTTGCCAAATGGTTTGTTGACTAGTTCCCAGACTTTTAGTCTGTCAAACTGATGAAGTTCATCTTGCATTGCTTTGATCCATGCATAATCAGCCATTGCCTCCTTAATGTTCTTTGGTTCAACAATACTCACCGTGAGCGCGAGCATATACATTTCAGGATCTGTGGCAAGCTGTCGTCTGGTTTGAACTGGCATGGTTTAATTTCCATGAACTTGTTCTAATGGATGATCTCTGATCCATCAGTAATCATAACTTTGTGGTTGAAATAAATGCACATCGGTATTATTAATGTTGCATGAGGAAGACTCACCAGTTTCTTGTACTCGTGTACAAAAAGGATTGATAAATTCATCTTCTTGAAATGATGCATTCCGTGTTTGATTATTATTGTTGTCCTCAGCATGACCGTGTGCTGGATTGTAATATTCTTCAAGTAAAGGACTAAAGAGAAATTCCAACCCTTGTTGTGATGAATCTGTCTTCTCTGTTGTAGGAACAACATTTTGTCTTGGGGGCACAGGGTCAGAGTTGTTATAGTCTGACGCCTTTTGTCCTTGAGGAACGAGGCCTAAAGAGATATTTTCAACAGACATATCTTATCGTTGTTGGTGCGAGGTCTGAACTGTTGTGATCAAACATCATTTGATGTAGCTCAATGTTTGTGAAACCATTCCGGCATTGGTTTCTTAGATATCAATATTTTCAGCAACCACACTCTGAGATTTTCCTACTTTGCATTGTATAGTGCATCTGCATTTAAGTTAATTCTTTGTTTCTTTTGACCATTGAATGATGTACCTACACTTAAACCCAGAGTTTGTTTACATGCATGAATATAAGGGATATCTACTATTGAACCATGCGTAGGTTCACTGTCAACCTTGCCCGTGCAAGAGTTGAGTAACTTTCCTATGGAATCCACCTAAGACGAACATTACTAAAGATTTTACCCGTTGGTTTCCATTTAAGTCTAGGTCTAGAAGGTGTCATTTATGTCCATTTGTATTCTGATAGACAATTCTTTTCTATCCACCATTTCCATGCCTTATTTGTATTCTTATACAACTCCTTAAAGTAACTCTTGGGTTTCTAATTAGTGGTATCTGATGCAACTATTTTCTTATGGGGTGTTGCAACAGATTTGTTCATTTTTCTCTTTGGTTTACTAGCACTAATAGGCACTACTTTAGGCTTCTTAGTTCTAGCATTCACGTCATTCAAGTATTTAGAAACACAAGCATCATGATTAGAATTAAACACACATTTTTCACATTCAGCACAAACAACATTCACATTTAAAGTTTTGGAATTTGAACTGTCATTATACGCAGTTATAGATTTTGTTTTCTTAGAAATACTAGAAATCCTATGATGGTCTTCTACTTCCTTCTTTGTAAACTTCACTTGACTATTGTTTGGCATGACCTTATCTTTAACTTGATAGCACTTAAGCTGTAGTCTACTAACACTAGTAGTGTGATTTACTCCTATAGATTTAGACACGTGGGGATCAGTATTCCTAGAAGCATGAGGCAACTGCGGTTCTCTGTTTTGTGCTGTGCTAGTGGCAATTCTATACATTCCTGGTTTAAGCACATTCGAGTGTATTTCCACTTGTTTTCTATTCTGAGGCAAATTCTGTTGAGTGACTTGTTTAAACAAACCATCCGACACATTAGTTTTATTAACCGACTGTTTCGTTTGAAAACTTCTCATTTCAGGAGAATTTGAAAAAGGAGTCGGTTTTCCTAAAACTGATGGTTTTGGAATCCGTTGAGCATTTGGTTGTCTAACAACAGATGGTTTATCAAACTGAGTTTCCACAGACTTTCCTTTGCATTTCTCAATGAGTTTCTTTAACTCACTTATTGCTATGTTCTTGTCTTGCATTTGAGCTTTCAAATCTTGTATTTCATGATATTGTTCACGTTCTTTTCGAAATACATTAGATCCGTTTTCTTTGCAAACTGAGTTGTTTTTCATTTGTTCTTTACATTGTTGTAAAGCAAGTTCAAGAGAAATCGAGTGTTTTTCAAGTTTAGAAAAACTTTTTAACAAATTATTATGAACTTCTTTGTTAACAGATTCAGTTTGTTTCGAAAGCTTTTGTGCAAGACATTCACATTCTTTGACCTTGTGAAGATATAAGCATTGTAATCCAGTATGAGCATTTAAATCAGACAGAGAATGCAAATATGAACATGTAACATCTTTAGACACACACTCTTCGAGAAGTAGATCATATATGTTTGAAAAATCAGCCTTTTCAGATTCAAGTTCGTCAATCTCTTTTTCAAGGGATTCAACGTACTCAAAGTCTTCATGCATTTCCGTTTTTAGTTCATGAACAAAACAATAACTGTCATTTATAGTTTTGATTGAAAGAGGCATCAATAATGATTTTATCAAAACTTCCATATCATGAGCAGTTGGGTTACGAAAAGAACTCCTAGTATGATTAGACCAAGCTTGTTCACAAATCGTTCTAAAATGATTAAAGTTGTTTGTCATTTCGTTGTAAGCTTGTCTACTTTTACTAATGGATTTCGATACGGGTAGAAAGGCAACGTTTTTAGCAATGTTTGGCTTTGTCCTAACAAACGTTTTTCTCCACATTGTCTTCCTAACTTCTTTAGCGCGTTCCAACTGATCAAGATAGGTTTTGGATGGTGGTTTGAAAATTTCATAAAGACTGTTTTGATATGTGTAATCATATGGTTTCACTGTGTCTTTATTCAATTTTGATCTACTCTCCTTTTCAAGAGTCACTGTCTCTTCCCCATTGGGGCAAAATCTGTTTGCATGATCAGAAGTATCATATGGGATCTCATACAAACATGGTTTTTCAGATTGAGCTATCTTGAGGTACTTAGGATTAGCAAAGGTTGATCTACCATTATATGTTGCGCATTTGGGTGCTAACATATGAATGGCTTGAATTGATTGATTGCGTTTATAAAGAATTTTATTCAAAAACTTAATTTGTTTGTCCATTTCAATCATTTTGTCAATATCTCTTTGAGTTAACCTTCAAATTGTGACTTAGTTAAAAAGACTATTTTTGACTAACTCATCGTGTTTCTGATTGACAACTGAAATTTCATAGGCTTTATTTTTTAAACCTTCTTTTATGTCAATATCTTTACGAGATAATAGTCCTAGAGTTTTATTTAATATTGTTTGAAGTATTTCATAATCAATCATCTGGTCATTAAAGGCTTTGTACTTCTCAAACTCATTCTGTTTGTTCAGAAGTGCAATCAGACAACTATCCTGACAACTAGTAGCCTCCCCCAGAGCCCTACCAATCTCATCAAGGTTAGTTCTGCACTCCTCTAGTTCTTGAGTCAATGATGCGTTTACTTTCTTTAATTGCTTTAAAATAGTTTTGTTTTCCTTAGTAGCAAGAGTTAAATTTGCAATTAAATTAGCAAGCGCAGCACGCTCATCAGCACATTCTATAGCCTTTTGGTCAACCTGATTATCATTATTACATATATTTGATGAATCAGGAGTGACATTGCTATTATCCTTCTCCAAAACATATGTGTCATTAATGGATTCAGGTTGCTTAGAATGTCGTCTTTCATTTGCAAACACATTATTTTCATCATGGTTTTGTACCTGTTCCAATGGCTGATCAGTAGAACTGGATTCTTCAGGTAAGACCTTCTGAATCTTTGCCATGAAACTATAATGTGCTTCCAATTCATGTTCATTAATGTCTTCATTCGTGTCCTCTAGCGAATCAACTTGCTCTGCTTGCAGTGGAACACCTTGTTCAGCTTGTTTGCACATCATCATCTTTTCCTGGTGATACGTGTAGTCTTTAACCCGCTTTGGCTTCCTGCATTCCTTTACATAGTGCCCAAATCCCTTGCTGTTAAAGCACTATATCCCATTCTGTTGCACTACCTGACTGCCTACTGTTTCCCTAGCCCCAGCAACTGTCATTGTCCTTTGATTCCCAAACTGCCCTGACTGATTTTCGTTGTTATACCTTGGTGTGGTATCTTCAGTCTTGTTCCTGGAGTTTGAAGAAGTTCGAAGGTTGTTGTTGGTAGGTTTGTAGAGCTTCTTGAAATACTTTGCAAGGAGTGCCAAATTCTTTTGCATATCCTTATCCCTCTGAGCTTGTTCAGGATCACTGTCTTCCTCAGAAACTGACTCAGATAGAGGTGTAACTAGTTTGGCTATCTTTTTGCCTTTGTGTCGGGTAGATGAACTTGGTCTTGTAGAAGATGATGTTGCATTTGTTCTCTGAGGTTTAGGTGCTTGATAATAATTATCTGAGTATGGTTGAGCAGCCGCAAGAAGTGCTAATGGATTTGCACTTTTAGCTATTCTCTCAGCACGGATATCATTGACTTCATTTTGATACTGCTTCAGAATGTCAAAAAGTGTGTTTGATTGCTTGACAACTGTCATAAATCTTGACCATTCTGGTTGAAGTTGTTGAAGAAATTGAACATTCACTTGCATTGTAGTAACTTGCAAGTTGTTCCTTGTCAATTCATTCATCAGTTTATAAAACTGTGAGTAATACGACTCCATGGATTTTCCATCTCGAGAAGTAAACTTTCTAAATTCCCATAACAGATTGGTCTTAACATCTTGTACATTTAATGATTCACCCTGTTGTAGCCTTTCAATGGCTATCCACACCTCATTAGCTGTGTTGCATGCATCAACGGTTGAGTAGATTTCATCTCTAATACCAGTTAAAAGCAAGAAAATAGCTTCCTTTTCAGCTTGAAAATACAATTTATTCTCTGTAGACATGTTGTGTATTGTTTCAGCTTCGTCATGTTGTGGTACTTTTGGAGAATTTAATGTTGCAGCAACAGCTTCTATTACTACACTTGTTAGCTTGTATGGACCCTTAAAAATGCATTTCCTCAGATATTCACCATTTCCTTTAGTGTCAATGTAATGTAGAAAACGTGATCTCCATTGTGAATATATTCCCGGTCCAAGCATTGGTGGACGATCTTTTGAACCAGCTGCCATGATATTGTTGTACATTTGACTATCTGTTGAGGATGTGTTGACTGGAGTAGACATGATGAATGAATGAATATGTATTATGAAGTGTGAAATATTTTTTGGATCTTAAGTGGATGTGATGTGATTAAAGTTGTGGTTTTGAATACAATTATCGATCACGGGATTTTACAAGTCTATGATTAAAACCGATAAAGAGTTTAACGGGATTTTACAAAATCAATAGAAAAACCGTGAATGATTAATTGATTGTGTTTAAGGTTTGTTTGTTGTGAATTGATTATCTTTTAAGAGCTTGTGTATGGTTTAGGTTGATGTTTGTTGTTATTGGTTAAGTGTCGATTAAAGTTCAAAGTCCAAGGATAAAATGCAATGTTGGAAAAAATCCAAGTGGTGAATCAGTGTGTTAAATCGCTGGATCAGTGTGTTAAATCGCTGGATTAGAGGTAAACCGCTGCCTTAAATCGCTGGTTTAATTCACCTGCTTAATTCACATGTTTGGAAATTGCATGTTTCGCTTGGAATTTTGCATATTTCGCTTGGGCCTTGCATATTTCGCTTCTAACTTGCATATTTCTCTTAGACTTGTCATATTTCGCTTGATTACTCAAACTGTCATATTTCGCTTTAAAATGACATATTTCGTTTGCAAAGTTACATATTTCTCTTCAAAGTTGTCATATTCCACTAGAAACATGTTTCGCTTCATTCAAAAACATATTTCGCTTCCTTCAAACATATTTTGCTTAATTCATACCTGCATATTTCTCTTCGAGCAAAATAAGTATTTTTCACACAAAATCACCAAAATCAAACCCTTTATGACCTTTTAACTTGATTTTTCTTGCACAACTAGTTACCTTATGCCTAGATCTTACTTAAATACATAAACAAAAACACATCTAAGCATAAAAATTCAGGTTATACTTTTTGAACCAAGAACAAATAAAGTTACTTACTGACTAACGAATTTGATCTTGTTTAGCCACAAGAATCATACAAAAATCCACTGTAGCTCTGATGCCAATTGTAGGATCCCATATAACACTTCACTTCATATCATACAACATGAATCGAAGAAGAAAAGAGAAGAAAAAATGAAGGTTTTAGAGAGAGAAACAAAAGAGAGAGTTGAGAGAGAATATAGAAAAGGAAATAAGAAAGATATATTAAAGTGAACTCTTGCTTACCTTTTCCAAAGAGGAAAAGGTTTATATACCCAACACTTTAAAGTGACGTTCGGGATATTTGACTAGGACCCGGGCTCGGGTTTTGCTTAGGATTAAACCCGAAACATATACAATATTAGATTAACTATCGAGCCCGATTCCCAATATTATAATATTACAACATTAACTAATTAAATGACCGAGACTCGTACACGTAATGAATGAACTTCCTGTTCGGCTCAATATTTGATAGTGGATGCTCAGGGCACATGACATATAACAAGGACCAACTAGAGAATTTTAAAGAATTCAATGGGGGATCTGTTACCTTTGGAGGTAGCAAAGGCTACATAACTGGTAAAGGAAAAATAAGAGTTGGTAAAGCATGTATTTATAAGATGAATAAGCTGCTTGACGTTCTTGATGTGCATTGGAGTCTAAACTTTTCAATATTTCATTCATGTATTTCTACTTGCATTTAAACTATCAATCTCGTTGTATTATTTTCAGTCTTTCATCTTGATGCAACTTTGGGACAAATGTTATAACTATTTAAATTTCAATTAAATCAACGAGATTATCTTTCAAATGACTCATTTAGAGGTCGTTCTTATTATCTTGTGCTTATGTATTATGAAGTAACACCCTCGGTTACCGTTTCGCTGCCACATATTTTGGGGGTGTTACAGATTGGTATCTAGAGCCAAGGTTATAGAGAACTAGGTTGCACATTTTACCTAGACTATAATCGCTTTCATAAACATTGCATCACATAAAACTTTTTCGTGTGCATATACATTACTTGCTTACACTACTTGCTTACATTACTTGCTTACATGACCTATATATATGTATATGCTTACCTTCCCTTGCGTATATTTTACACTTGTTTTATATAAAAGTTATTTATATAAATACTAGAACTCTTCTCAAGACATTATGTATGACACGATGGTCTTTAAAACTTTTTCATAACTTTACATAATACCATTTTGCATTACATTGAAACTTGTCACAGTTTGCCAAACCCACTAGTTACCTTATCAATCAACTTCAAGTTAAACACCCGTCCTATACTGTTGAAACACCTACGTCACATTGCGACCCATCGCCTAGAATCATGCCGATTAATTCAAACACGACTTTAACTTGTCACCTCGTAACATTTCACCTTTGGAGCACGACTTTTAGAACTAGACTAATTTTATTTTATTCTTTTACTCCTTTAATTTAAAGAAAATGCCACTAAAGAGAAACAATATGACTGCAGCTGTTATTGATCAGCTGATAGCCCAACGCGTGCCTGATGCGTTGGTAGAGTATGAAGCAAATCAAAACAGTGGAAATGGGAATGGAAGCCATGATTCAGGAATCGGAAACAGAAGGACGTTGCACACTATTCGTGAGTGCACGTATAAGGAATTATTGAACTGCCAACCCTTTAACTTTAAGGGCACTGAAGGGGCTGTAGGATTATTCTACTAGTTTGAGAAGATGGAATCTGTGTTCCATATAAGCAACTGCACCGTTGAGTGCCAAGTGAAGTATGCCACTTATACTTTACTAGGTGGAGCACTAACATGGTGGAACTCCCACATTAGGACTGTTGGACATGATGCTGCATATGGGATGCCATGGAAGACATTGATGAAGATGATGACTGAAACTTACTGTCTGAAGAGTGAAATTAAGAAGCTTGAGAGCGAGTTGTAGAACTTGACGATTAAAGGTACTGATGTTGAGAGCTATACGCAACGCTTTCAAGAACTAATTTTATTATGTTCAAGAACGGTTCCTGATGAAGCTGATAAAGTAGAGAGGTATGCTGGAGGTCTTCTTGATAACATTCAAGGGAGTGTGATGGCATCTAAGCCAAAAATGCTTCAAGAAGCAATTGAGTTGGCAAGGAGTTTAATAGACCAAAAAGTTCGTGCCTATGTTGCTAGGCAAGCTGACAATAAAAGAAGAATGGATAACAACCCAACAGATAATCATGTTCAGCAACCACCCTACAAGAGGTAGAATGTGGCTAGGCCTTACACTGCTAAGGCTAGTGAAAAGAAGGAATATGCTGGAACTTTACCTCTGTGCAACAAGTTCAAGTTGCACCGCAATGGGTCGTGCACTATAAAGTACGAGAATTGTAAGAAGGTTGGCCACATGACCCGAGACTGTAGGAGTCCTGTTGTTGCTAACAATCAAAGAACCCTAACTTTCTTTGAATGTGGGAATCAAGGGCACTACAAGAGTGATTACCCGAAACTTAAGAATCAAGGCCTTGGAAACTAAGCTGGAAGTAGTGAAGCACGTGGAAGGGTGTATGCTTTAGGAGGAGGAGAAACTGATCAAGACCATAACAACATTGAACATGATATTGATGCTTAAAGAGAGATTTTCTTTCCTTGCCTAGTGAAACCTATGTTGGAACCATCACAGACTCCATTTTCTTTAGGAATTCACGTTGTAGTTTCTTTTAAATGTTTGATGTACTGTGTGAATGATTTTAAATTATCTATCAAATTAATGTGTCGTGAAAATTTCGGCAATTTTACTTTAATTCTCCATTTATTCATGCAAGCCCCTCCTAAAATATTATAACCTTATAAGCATTTTTTTACACCACCTTATAACACATTTTACTATCACATGATAAAGTATTTCAATATCATTGATAAATTATTTTACTATCGTTTAATAAACTAACATTTTATAAACCATCTTACAATCATTTTACTATCACCTTATAAACTATCTCGCTGTTGCTTCACAAAATAATAAACTACATTGCTTTAACCATATAAACTATTTTGTTAAAAAAATATACGTATAACACTAGTTTGACGAAAATGAGCATTGTATCGTTAGTCATCAATTATACATAGCCTGATTACCTATGTATAATTTAGGAAGGACCATGCCATGCTGAGAAGTATTCACCTTAAAACTTTTGTCAAAATAAATCCTCTACTTATAACCCCGAAGAGCAAGATTTTTGTGTGCATGTTCATAAAACGTGTTTGTCACGGGAAACTAAATTAGTAATCATAGTAACTAAGTAGACCTTTACTCCACCTTACTGCATAGAGTTGGCATCACCTTACGCTAAATCTTATGTCGAAAAGTCGAGACGCATCACTAGTCACCATAGGACAATCGCCAACAAGTTTAGTCGCCATCAAAGAAATTGCTAAGTCACCCATTCAACGTCGATATATTACCATAAAACATAGTAGTTATTACCACATTTTAGGAGGATTAAGATAAGTATTCCGCAGCAAGTGCCCGCACCTCTTCACCAACACCACTCTGGAAGGCAACCCAAATTAAATTTCGGGACGAAATTATTTTAAGACGGAGAGACTGTGAGAATCCACATTTTCAGGTTATTTTACGTCAATAAACTCAAAACTATTTATTTTTGAACTTTTACGCGTTTACTTTATTTATAACCGTTAAGTTAAATCGCGTAAACGAAAAATCAACAATTAACGTAAACCGGCATTAAACAAATAAAAGTTTACGTCAAATAAGTGTTATGTAATTATTATGAGGATAATTTATAACTTTTCATATTTTATTTTTATATTTTACGTAAAACGCTTACGTTTTGCATTTTTAGCATTTATGCATGCATGTAAACTACACCATCTTTCTACACCTAACCAAACACCCACACTTATACATAATACCCAAAATTAATTAGTTTCTACCCATTAAAAACCCTCAAAACCGGCCCCCTTATTTTTATATATAAGCTTCTTTGTTTAGTGGTTAAAGATACAAGAAACACATTATCTAGTGAACTAAAGCCTTAAGCCACCAAAAAGATGTAACCTTCTCTTTTTTTACAAATTCACACGCCAAGCATGCAAGTTTGGCTAGTCAACCCATGCTTCATCTTAAGTCACATCCTACATTGTCTCCCCTAATTAAACAATACATATAAACCATCCCTAGGTTGAATATTAAAAGGGATACAAGACTTAGCAATAATTCACAAAGCCAAAACTCATATTACACTCTTTTTTTCTCTCCTTGTAACTGGCCCCAACCAAGAAACAAAGAAGTTTGGTGTTATTTTTATTTTTAACAAGTATTTTCCAAGAAGTTCCAAGGGTTTAGATATTTATCAAACAAATTAGTGTTTGATTTAAGTACTAGTTTAGTTGTTCTTGCCATTTCATCTTCATTAAGGTTCATACATTTTTCTTCTTACTTTCATTATTGTTATTTTCATATGAACTACAAGTATTTAAATTTATATCACCAACTAGATTGATTTTTAAAAGATTCATAATGAAATTAAGATTAGAACTTATATATATTTACTTGTAAAATATGGTATATAAATCATATTCATGTTTTTAAATTTAGAAAATACTTAATTTGATATTTCATATGATACTTGATGAATTATTAAAATTGTGGTTAAATTAAATGTATAAACTAGCTTGTTTGGTTTTATAATTTATTTTATGTTTTTGGAGTTTTACATTATGTAGTGGAGAGTTGGATGGGATTAGGTTAGTTTGGATGTTGTTGGTTTTGAAAGTGGATGAGGTGAATATATTAGAGGTTATTGTTGTGTTAAAATGAGGTTAAAATTATAAATTTTGAAGGTATATAAAAACCTTCAGACAGCCGATTGTAAACAATATGGTAAGAAATATTTTGACGAGTTAAAACTTTAAAAATATGTTAGTACACGTCATTACGAATCCATGCATATAAAGAACTAGAAAAATGGATTTATAACGAAGGAGATAAGATTAAAACAAGTATAGTAACGATTTCGGCAAAAACAGTTTTTCTATACAATCTGAGCAGAATCTGTTTTACTGTTCTGAATATTGTATACCATGCAATACTTACTGTATTGAATATTGTATACCATGCAATAATTACTGTTCTGAATATTGTATACCATGCAACAATTCTTTTTTGATATTGTATACCAAGTAATACATACTTTAAAACCTTGCGGTCCAACCTTTATACTTATTTAAACCTATGAATTCACCAACTTTATGTTGATACTTTTAAGCATGTATTTCTCAAGTGAATAAGTTGCTTGATGTGCATTGGAGTCTAAACTTTTCAAGATTTTATTCATGGATTTCTACTTGCATTCAAACTATCAATATCGTTGTATTCTTTTAAGTCTTTTATATTGATGCAACTTTGGGATAAATGTTATAACTATTAAAATTTCAATTAAATTAATGAGATTATCTTTTGTAACACCCCCAAAATGACTCACAGCGGAATAATGTCTAGGAGTGTTACTTCATGAATATATTGCACACGATACAAGAGAACGACCTATAAATGAGTCGTTTGAAAAGTAATCTCGTTGATTTAATAGAAATTAAAATAGTTATAACATTTATCCTAGAGTTGCATCAAAATGAAAGATTGAAAATAAAACACCAAGATTTGATATTTTAAATGCAAGAAGAAATCCATGAATGTACTCTTGTAAAATTGGACTCCAATGCACATCAGTTACGTCAAGCATCTTATTCACCTGAGAAATACATGCTTAAAAGTGTCAACATAAAGTTGGTGAGTTCATAGGTTTATGTAAGTATAAATGTTGGACTCAGAATTACAGAACCAATATTTACGTTATATATGTAAATGGATAAGATATTGTACAAAAAATATATAATAAAATAAAAAAACCCCCACCCAAACCCCCCCAACCATATAATTTTAAACTCCCCCCCCTAAATATATATATATATATATCAATATTTTTTACCTCCCCTATCCCCAATCATTTAGTGTAATTATAATGTATTACTAAAGGATTGTTAGGAAAACATTTTTTAAATGGGACTTAGGAGGCATTTTAGGAATTTCTGAATCTTACTTTTTTTAAAACTGACCCAGATTTCTCAGGAATCATAAGTTAATTTAATACCATTATATCTTTTTCTCTCTCACATATTTCTCTCAAACACTAATTCATCTTTCTCAGGACACACATAATCCAACAACCACAAAAAATAATTGTTGTAATTCGTTGTCTAATCTGATTTGATTTTTCGTGGGATGGCTTTTATTTTGATCCAAGCTATTCGACTGTCTAATATAGGGTGTTCTGTGATAGGCTCTTCGAACATTAAAGTACAAGGTGGGAGCTTTATGAACAAGAAAGCCTACTGTTGTCGTCACTTTCTTTCGATTTAAATCTGGATGATTTTCATATGAATATCTACACTTGAGTCAAAGGTAACAAACAATTAATTAATTTATGGTTGTCATTGAATTGTCAAAATCTTTTAATTTTATTATTTTTTATTTTTCTTTCATTAATTAATTCTACCAACTCATAGATGGCGCACTATTCGGATTAAGTTATGATTGTATATGATTTATATTTTTACTCTAATGGTGTCTATCTTGACATTAAAGCAAGTCTCTGACGCCAATAACAATTTGGACAACTAATATAGTAATCAAATATATAAACTTTTTATCGTCGGTTGTTCGAGTCTCTGGTATATAACTTGTTATTTGTTTGTTTATGTAAATATGTTGCGGCAGTATGTTCTATGTAATTTTATTAATTATATATGTTTTTTAATATACATGTAAAGCAAGATCAGTGCCCCAAAAAAATGTGTGGCGTGCACTAGGTTTTTGAAGACGTGCTCATATGTTCAAAATTATTGAGAGAAAGAGCATTCGTTCCAGAATGTTCTTGGACTTGGTCTTATATGTTCGAGAAAATGAAGCTGTGTGAAACACCTGTTTTTGGAAGTAGGAAACCTATGTAATAATGAATTTGAACTTATTTGATGGAGAATAATGAATGAAGCGTTCATATATGTTCTTTGAATAGGGCATATGTGTTTTTGGAATGGGGTTCATATGTTTTAAAGAATTTGATGAGAAAAATGAAGCGTACATATATGTTCTTTGAAGAGTGCACCTATATTTTTGGAGGACGTGCACATCTTTATTTAACAAGACACATTTGTATTTGATTTGTATTTCATTTTATATTAAATATTTGTATACTATTTATGTTTTTGGTTTTTTTTAAATTTTAGAGTTTACATGTATATATTTATGTTTTTTGTCATAAATTTTAAAGATTAAAAACATATAAACCATAAACATATGTGCCATTACCATTTAAAAAAATAAATTTGATGTCTAAACAATTCTACACAAAAAACATATGTAAATTTAAAATATTTAATAAAAAACATATATGCACCTTAATTTCCAAATAAATGTATACTGAAAAAAGTATAAAATAAAAAAATTAGTTTTGAAAAAAGATACTTGCACTGAATTTACACTTAAAAAAAGCGGAGGGGCTTCTATGTAATTTCACATCAAAAATCTTAAGGGTCTGCTTGCAATTCCGTCATTTGTTACATGCTACCAAAAAAATGACCTGCTTTCTCCCTCTATCTTGTTCACACACAGTCATACAAAAAACATACAAAAATACACACACCAACACGCACAACCATCTCCGTCATCTTCTTCTCGCCGGTTATTATCCATCATATCCGTCGTCTCTTCATAGTTACCTTCTTCATCTCCGTCGTTGACTGCGGCGTTGACTATTCAATTGATGTTTTCGGATTCAATAATTTGATGAAGAATTCGTCTATTAATCGTTTGAAACGTTGTTCCAGTATTGATTTGAATGCTAATAGTGGTAATTATTTTCAATTAATTACTTTTTTTACTGCTTTTAGGTTTTGTAATTTTGATTTATTATTTATTATTTTGTTCTATATAGATTAGATCTCTTCACATGTGAAGATGCTATATGATGCTTTATGTTATCGATTGTTTTAAATATGTTGCCTTCTTGTTTCGATTTTAGTTGAAATTAAGTGTCTGTTACTGTTTTGATCTTGATTGATGCTTTTGTCTTAGTTGCGTTCTATTTAAGTTTTGTAGGTATATCTTCACGGGTGAAGATTTTATAGAAAATCATTTTAGTTTCTTTAAGAATATCTTCACGCGTGAAATTTTTATCGAGGATTGATGCTTTGGTCTTAGTCGCGTTCTATTTAAGTTTTTTAGGAATATCTTCACAGGTGAAGATTTTATAGAATATTATTTTATTTTTTTTAAGAATATCTTCACACGTGAAATTTTTATCGAGGATTGATGCTTTGGTCTTAGTCGCGTTCTATTTAAGTTTTTAGTAATATCTTCACGGGTGAAGATTTTATAGAATATTATTTTAGTTTTTTTAAGAATATCTTTACACGTGAAATTTTTATCGAGGATTGATGATTTGGTCTTAGTCGCGTTCTATTTAAGTTTTTAGGAATATCTTCACGGGTGAAGATTTTATAGAATATTATTTTAGTTTTTTTAAGAATATCTTCACACGTGAAATTTTTATCGAGGATTGATGCTTTGGTCTTAGTCGCGTTCTATTAAAGTTTTTTAGGAATATCTTCACGGGTGAAGATTTTATAGAATATTATTTTAGTAACGGGTTGGGTGACGTAAAATCAAATGATGTGAAATAGTATTCGGTTTCTTCTCAGTCAAATGATAAGAATCGGGTCACTGTGAAAGTGGGTGTAGAAAAGGATTTTTCCGCAAACACAAAACAGTCGATTATGAACATAATTATTGAGCCTAAGGAATTTCTATATAACCCTTGGTCGAGAAACGATGAAATCAAATATAGTTCATCAGAGTCGTGGAATGCTTGTTCTGTTAAACAAAATCCGTGAGCCCCAGTCAGTTGGAGTTTGTTTTGTTGCAGTTGTACGTCATTATGATTAGAGTTAAATTTTATCGTTCTGTCTCTGGTCTATTTTTTGTGGCTTTGCTTTTGATAGCAAAATAGACCATTAAATTCATAGGTTATTGTTGATTTCTTGCAAAAGTTTAATCTGAAAAAGGCTGCTATACAAAAGGCTCGAGTGGAAAGATTACATTTAAAGAATATGGTAAACAGAAGATATACCTTGCTAGAAAAGATCTTCAGATTCCAAACACCGAAGGGATGAATCAGATGAAGGATGAAAATGGCAAATTACAAGAGATGGTAGACGAACAAAAGAGAGCAAACAGTCTGCTTGAGGGAGGTAGTCTTTCCAAAACCATTATTATATTGCTCTGTGAATTGATAATATTCATCATTTCTGGTATTTCATACATGATTTTTATGTTATGTTATGCCGCTAAATTATGCACACAATGTCTTGTTTTTGTAAGCCAATTATGTCATGTAATTCTTGTTTGTACGATCACGTATATGTACTTGTTTGTGTGATTTACTGAGAATTTTGTTTGTGATTCAACTGCAAATTCAGTTGCAAGTTCAGCCTCACCCAAACCTTTTGGTCATACAATTGGGACCCAAAAGCCAGCCGAAAAGGTCTCCAGGGTTTTGGGACTCAAAAGATGAAAGTTGACGAACTATCAGAACATCTTCTCACATCGCCATGTTAAGATTTGAAAGCTATACTGTTGAATTAACTGTTATCCATATGATTTTAATTGTTGTACAAGCATACGACAGCGAGGCAAATAGTTCAGGAGGTTTCTAAAGCGAGTATTGAGTACCCCTAGAACAACAAAGATAAGAGTGGTTACCCATAGTAGGTAAGCGAAATTTCAGTTTTTTGTATCATTTTGCATGAGTCTATATGCAGCCTTAAGACTTGGTGCAACTACTCTAAACATAGTAGTTTAATAGCTTAAAGCCCAATAAATATTTGATGTCGGAAAACGTAAGCTGTTATAGAGACTAATAAGTTACGAGAGAAGGAAAAGGTTTTGACAGTGAACAACGTGTCGATGTGGAAGCTTAAATGTATGTGGAAGAGAATCTCCAGCAGTTAGAGAGTAGAATACAAGAGCTTGAGTCACAACATAAACAAATTCCAAGTAGATTTAAGAAGATTGTAGAGGCAATTCACAAACATCATGAAGAGCTCAAACGGCTCAGAAAGGAACAAAGTGATGTCAGGAAGAAACTTGGAGATTCCAAGTAAGTGATTTGACACCTTTTACTAGAGTTGCAAGTATATTACTGATACTCGTTTCACTTGTGCAAAGAAAAATATGATATGTTGAGGACAAAGATAAGTGAATTGAAAAGTCAATTATGTGAACGTCATGTGAATTGAAGGCTGACAAACATGAAAAAGATAAGTGAACTGGAGAATCAATTACGTGAATGTCAACGTCTTTTTCCCGGTGTTCATGGTCGTATGACTCAACTTTGCAGGCCAACTCAGGAGAAATATAATCTTGTTGTCTCTGTTGTTATGGGCAGATTTATGGATGATGTTGTTGTTGATAATGACCACACAGGAAAAGAATGTATCAAGGTAATAACATTAAAAAAGTGTTACTTCGTTTAATTCAGTCTCGATATGATCCTTTAAGCTTGAGAGCAACAAACTAGAGTTCTGGCATTGTAGTTTAACTCTACGTTTTTATGTTTTTAACTGGAGTTGGCAGTAGGGAATGGGTTTGGGTTGAAAAAGACCATTTTTATAGTGCGGGACAAAAGTGCATGGTCTGGTTTAGGATGTTGTATACATCCATTTAAAAAAAAAAAAAAAAACAAAAAAAAATACTGATGCTGTTCAGTTAAAGTTAAGAAAAATACAATCAGATATAGACCAGACCATTCAGGAAACAGGTCGGAACTTAGAACCGATTTATTGCTATAATACAAACTAAGAACTAAACTAAGCATATTAGTTTTGATTCTGTCTTAGACACACTTTACCATTTTGACTAGACTTATGCCTGCTCCAAGTTACAACTAGGTACTGCGTTTTTCAGGTATGATGAAAAGATGGAGGTGTTGATGGAAGAAGCTTACGAGCAGTATCTAACTAAGAAAGAAGGAACTACAAAACAGAGAACAAATGAAGAAAAAACACGCGGAAGATGGTGAACTTCTTGAGAATTGGCTTTTTTTTACATTTTCTTCTTACTCTTCCTGAGATTTTCCTTTGTTTTTTATTTGTGTTTGTTTGTTGAGGTGGTGAAATGGGTTGATTGGGTGGGTCTCAAAATGGGTCAAAACTGGAATGGGTTGGGTTGACCC